>CANSNZ010000602.1:0-199987 GCA_947646795.1 Beta lomatogona | reverse complement strand
TAAAATCCTATAAGATGTAAAAATATACTCGCCAATGTGGGGTTCGCGAGTTGAACTTAGTTATTGCGCTCTCATGAAAATTTGAGCCGGATTCGAATTATTGCCGAGATTGCTAGATTGATTAGTCATTAGTCCCCTAATAGTGTAAATGTAAGAATAATTTTTTAAAAATATTAATTCAACGAGAGAGAACTATTTGATTCTCTCACATCACATGAATATATGAATAGAAAGAGTAAAAAAAATAATAGTTAATAGAATAATTCACATCATATATGTTGACTTGTTGTGAGATTAAATTCTTATCTAAAGTAACGAGTTTCAATTGATTGACCAAATTACTATACATGACAATTTTCATCTAAACTACAAATTTACACAAATGTTGATTGCCAATTTGCCACCACCATTACCATTTCCTTCATCTTAAATTTTAAAAAAGGTATTAGATCTTTTTATTTTAAGAGTAATTACGAAAACATTTAAAGATACTCTTGACTAGTCTCAATTAATTAATTTAATATACGGTTGGTCTTGCATGAGACCGCCTAATTTTAATTTAAAATTAGGCAACGGTCCAAGCCTAATATTAAGAAGAGAACGGACCATGCGTCCGAGATATGGTTCTTTTAGCTTTAATCTATTTAATGACCAGGTTTAGTCTAATTAGTGACCAATTTATTCCATTTAGTTCTCACTTTCTTTAATCCATTTTGTGACTAGTTTAATCTATTTAATGACTAGTTCAGGTTCATTTGGTAAGACTGCCGGGGTTATGTAATAAAATTGTCATTTGTAATTCGAGGTTTTGAATGGAAACAAAGGAAAGAGAAGAGAAATAACGTTTAGGTTGGTGCAAGATGTCAAGGAATAGCATTGGGTTATAGTTAAATGGAACGGGCTTGTTAAGATAATATAGGTTTGGGTTCGTCTAATTTTATGTTAAAATTAGATCGCCTATTCTAATAATTTGTGTTTAATGTATTATGAACTTTAATTCATTGTTCTCAAATCTTAAATAAACCTTTAAGCATCACGAAAATAAATTGTTCGTAGGGACACATACAATATACGTTCTCGGTATTCAATTCTATGCTTTTGGCGTACGTGATTCTTTTTGTGTTGATTGTAACTTTGTAAGGTATACGTTGAAGATGGGCCAAAAGAGAACTATAAAGTCATCGATTAGTACCGAAATAGAAAGAAAATTGGAAGCATCCGGCAACACAAGTTTGTACGAAGACTCGTCCACGAAATGCAAGTCAATTGCTGAGCTTAGTGATGGCAAAAAGCTAAACTTGGTGCCATGTTCCTCAGTGGATGAGATGGCTAGCGTTTGAAAATACATGTTGGAGTAATTAAATAAATAAATACTACTTGTAATGGCTCCTCCAGGCTCCAACTAGCAGCTACAAAATCTAGAGTCATGTAGAAAGCTTGTATTAAATAAATTAATGGCTCCATCGGAGAACACAATATATGTATTTCATATATAAATGAAAAGTTAAAAGTTATGATATGTCAGTATTGCAAAAGTCAAAGCTTTAATGAATACATCTATGTATATATATACTATATATTACAAAAAAAACGTAAATAAGATGCCACATATGTCTCTCAAGTAAAATTCATCATTTTATGGGCTGTTTGGATCAGGATTTTTCTCATGATGTTACTGCAAATCACTAATACCTTCAACTCCTTACGCGTACACGAAACATGATCACCATGAAAAGCTTATGACACTATTCTCTTCAACTTATAAGTTATAAGACTGTCTATATAAAATATAAGTTTAGTTTTGATGCGTAATAAGCATGTATTATCGATAAGAAACTATATTAATTCATAAAACTCGGTTAATAACACGTATATGAAAAATACGACGGTAAAAAAAAATAACTTGTGAAAGTAAAAATAAATTAGTAAAAATTAAAACTTAAAAGGTGAAGAGAATCGGAGTCCATCTATAACAGTGAATGTCGTATGTTCGCGCACATGTAATAGCTCAAAAGCATCAAACTACGAAGAAATAGATAGGAATCTCTCTTTTAAATATGATTCTCTTTGCTAGATTTACCTTCACTCAATTATTAACACATAGAATCAGCTACTTTTAGCACAACCCTCTTGAGGTATGCAAATCATCAAAATAGTGTAGCACAGCAAGCGAAAACAACAGCAAATAAGTTCTCGTTCGAGAAGAAATTAACTAACAATTAGAATGAGAATCTGATTACTGGAAAAATTATTCTGCAGTAAGCTTTTGAATACAAGTAGTAATGAAAATAAAACTGTAACGACAAAGAATATATCATCCTTGATTCTGCAGGCAACTCCTAGGCTTAGGGAGAAACAATATCATGTTTTACAAAAGAATTGAAAGAAACAGAGAAAAGAAGAGTATTAGAACAGCTAGATTAGATAGGAGGCCATAATTAGATGATGAATTCTCTGAAATAGCTCTGGAGGATCATAACATCTCTTGTGATCGCCTTACACAACGGCTGACCCTTTTCCTGAACTCGTCCCTTTTCTCCCTCCACATCTTCTGCAAATACATTATGACAAGAGTATATTTAGTTTCTTGTATCTGAGTCATGTTCATATCAATAGCAAACTGGAAATGCACGAACAAATACGTAAAAGTAATTAAAGGAACACCTATGCTAATCTTAAAGAGCAAAGACTTACTGCGGCCTCAACATTTGCTGGAGATTCGTCATTAGGACTGGAAAGCATTGATATGATACTCAAAACTATACTCTCAACCTGTCCATGAAAGATTATGTAGTATAAGTAACAAACAACTACTAAAATCCAACAAAGCAAGATGATCGAATTTCTATTTCTGTTAATATGGTAAAAAGGCAAATATACAAGTTTATTGTGAAATTCTTAGTACATGCTGAGCTTATCATTGAAAAACAAAGAACCATATACATATTTGCCCCTACACAGCATATATAAGGGAAAATCTTGGAAAATCGAAGTACATTTACTTATATTATAAAGCACTAAATTTGCGTACTAATTGAATACTTCGGTTGTACCACATAGGACTTACAATTATTTTACAAATCTCATATCAAATTTGTTATCAACTCAATGGTGCTAAATTTGCGTGATAAAAGTACATGATATGCATGAGAGCATAACTTATGATGGCAATAACTAATCATAGTTAGATTACTTACGAAATCGAATCTCGTTTTTAAGTTACTACTAGACATTATGATTTTCATGATCAGATTACCTAAATACATGCAATACCAAAAAACAATGGCAAGAAGTTGTTAGATTCCTTGATAACATACCGTTTGAATGGGAGTCCATCGTTCACTTGCAAGTTCATATCCATTCGGATCATCACCAGGAGCATGTAGTATTGATATGCAAACTCTACCATCTGGATAAACTGTTATTTCCAACCAAAAAGCACCATTAGAAACAAGCTCTTCTTTCTTCTCCTCTTTCTTTTTTCTTTTTTTTTTGAGATGGGCATCAAACAAGAAAATAGAGTAGAATTCAAACTGATTGCAAACACTTGTGACTGGTCCAGGAACAACAATCGCATATACTTCCTTCCGTTTCTTTTTAATGGTTACACTTTACACTTTTCACGCATGCTAATGCAAAACTTTAAAGATATATATATATCTAGTTTTGTATTTGTAAAAATTATAAAAAGTACATATTAATAAAATACATACTAAGACGTATCTAACAAGATCCCACATGACTATGTTTTTATTCATGTATAAATCACAAATGAGGGTCAAAGTGCAGCTTGTGAACAGTGTATAATGTCAAAGTGTAACAATTAAAATGAAACGGAGGGAGTAATGCCTTAAGACAAATTCGCATAACAGATAAAGTAATCTATAAAGAATTAATCAACAGAAAACAGTAGAATTTTGGTCAAACCATTTGAACCAAAAACACATAAGAACTTTGGTCAAACCATTTGACAAAAGACAAATTGATATCTTATGACGTTGAAAAAAAAGTTGTCACATTTTCTAAATTAGCGAAGTAAAATCCCAAGGTTTAGAGATACGTATTTTAGTAAAGAAAAAATTCATATCCCAATAACTTCAAGTAGTCAATTATTGATGGCTAAAAAAGGGACAACTATTTCGAGACAATAATTCATAAAAATTAACTGACCATTGGGATGCCACATATCCGATGTAAACCGAACTGATGGTGGGCTATTGGGATAATTCTTTGGAAATTCCATAATTGCGTTGAAAAATCCTCCTTCACTGCAAACAATAAGATTTGTTATTATTTATTACAGGAATACTCAATACTCCCTTTGTTTTTTATCTTTCTCACTTTTGCAAGGGAGAATCAAGATATATAAAGTCTAATAAGTATATCGACAGCGCACACGTAAAAATGTTAAAAATTACACCTTCCTCTGTTTTCTTTAACACTATAAAACTAAACAAGTTGGAATATTGCAGCCAACTTGGTACAAGTACAACCCCATCATGATCAACCATCATATTAGAAGAATCAATAATTATGCATTAAGTGATGTGGAAGATAAGATTAAAATCTGAAATAAAGATAGCATCTTTTTATTTTAGTGGGTGGGAGAACTAAGAACTTTAATAGCAAAAAAAAAAAAAAGAATGAATCAATTCCTTAATTATTTATTCAAAAAATACCCAATTACTGCAAATTCATCCATCAAACAAGCAAATTGAAAAAAAAGAAATTAAAAATACTTAAAAAAAAAAAAAATCTCAATGACCAAATAGAAAATATAAGACCAACAGCAAATTAATCCACTATAAAAAAAATTGAAAAAAAGAAACAAAAGAAAAAAGATGATTGAGAAAAAAAAAACTTACTAAAGTGTATCAGAAGGACCAATAATGGTGACAATCCATTCATACAAATTGTTTTCATCTAATAAACCAGCAGAAAACCCATCAACAGGATGCTTGCATAGATCTGTTAAACACCAACAAAAAAAGTTTATTATATCAACAATCAGGAAAAATAAATTTCAAGTAAATTATTGAAAAATTAAGCTTTTTTTTTTGGGGAAATATGTAAAAAAAAATTATGAATTGGGTATAAAGTTTATACCTTTGAGCTGCTTTTGGAGAAGGAGAGAAGCTTGAGAAGGTGAAGGTGAAGCCATAGAAGAAAGAAATCAAAAGACAAATAATTTGAGTGAATCTGATATTTTTATGTGATGAAGGAGAAAATTGGCCTTTTTGTAATTGGGGTGACGGCAATAATGTTAGCTTTTTAAAGATTATGATTTCTGTCAGCTTGTCTCTGTATTTATACTTTAACCATATTGACAGTTTGACACTCTTCTTGCCAAAATTATAGTAATAACAATTGGTTTCCTACATGTTTTCTAAGTAAAAATAAAGTTTCCAAAAGTGCGAATTAGTTAATTACTTTTTTTTTTGAAAGGAAATTAGTTAATTACTTAAGCATATACGGAGTATATGTTTTTTAAGATTCTAAAGTCCTAATATTATAAGAGTTATACTTATATAAAATATGTCAATTTAGAAACCGACTACGAAAAATTGTAAGAAAAATTAGTTTCCATATTTCAAAGATTTTTCGAAATTCATTATTTAGAATACTACTTTTCTTGGCTTTTTTTACTATTGATGATAAAGTTTCCCTCACAAAAAAAGAAAGAGTAATGCCCAATGAAGATAAAAATAAGTTTCTTTTTCTTTTTACTTGGTTTCAAACCTGTTCAATGTATAAACTAAAAGTAATATAATTATGACTAAAAGTATTACGCATATTAAACTCTCTTTTTCTATTAGTTGATCAAAACCTATTCCATAATACTTTAATTAGTTATGAAATTCTTAGGGAGATGAATGAATGATTGAAATTTGAAAAATTTGCAAAAATGAATCTTGTGTTTAAAGTACTTTGAAAAGTAAGTCTCCTAGTGCAAAAAATATAGAATGTCCAAATGCATTATAATAGTACAACCAACATAGACTCGAAAAACAATACAAGCAATATCAACCCGCGAACTATTAGATCCACTGACGCCCTGCTCCGATATCCTGTAATTAGATGTCTGTAATACATCAACCTCATCGGAGATCCCATTTGGTATAGTATTCAGATTGATCAGGCCGGATTGATTTCCGAGATCAACATCCCGAACCCGGATAGATACAACACACGAACACAAACTTGAAACGAACAAACCCACCACTGAAGGGCAACTATCACACCCCATACAGGGGACTACAACCATCACAACAGTGGAACTTATTGAAAAACACCAGAAAACAACCAAAAGCCGATAACGATTGACGTCGCTGCCACACAAGAGAACCCCTACTTTACATTATGGCCGACGGGGGAAAGATTCTCGACATACTAACACTAAAAGGGAAGGGGAAAGGGAAGCCCAAAACACAAAACACAACCGAGGGGGAGAGGGGAAGGGGAGCCCAAACCAATCGACAAACAAGGAAGGGGGGGAGGGGGAAGCCCAACAAACAACTTGGGGAAGGGGATGGGGAGGCCCGACACACAACTAGGGGAGGGGAAAGGGGAAGCCCGAGACACAACTAGGGGAGGGGAGGGAAGTCTGACGCCTAACCCGCGGAGGAGGAGGGGGACCCAACCGTCGAACGCAGGGGAGGGAGGAAACTGGAGCATGCGCAAAGACGACCATCCAATCGGCAAACAGAGCAGAAACAGAGCGACAAGGGTTTGACGGCCGCCGCAGGAGCGCCGGTGCGGCTCCAGGGCCCGTCGAGCCCTAGGGTTTGGCGGCGGTAAAAAGGGGAACAAAAGAATCGCCTTTTGAAGATTTGTCTTGTTAAGGAGTTCTTGTCAAAATGCATAATTAAACATTGTTATAATTAATTTACACCACTTAATTATCACTTGTAGTCAATTGTAAATGAAAAAAAAAATTACATATATTCGCTCAATAACTAAATATGGAAAAAAAATTGTACACTTTATGCTCTCAAAAACATTTTCCTACATGTATATATACATATTATTTTTTTATTTTGATTGCCAAATTGGTAAGAAAAAGGAGTGGATTTAACCGATTAGAATATAATTAAATGTCAACAACAATATATGGATATAAATAACATCTCAAATTTGCTAAAAAAAACCCATTATCTATGCTATTATATTAAAAGGCGTTCCTAAACAAGAATAATTATGCCACGTGGCGCTGTCCCTTAGAATCTTTACTTCATGTACTCTACATACAATAAAAAAAAAATAGAAAATACATAGTATGAGATTTGAGCTCGTCACTTCAAGTCACTATATTAAAGTCTTAACCACTAAACCAAGTAATACTCGGTGTTATAGGTGGGGAGGGGGGGCTGCGGGGGGGGGGAAGGGGAGGTGGTGGGGGTTGGGTGGTTAGGGCTTTAGAGTGGGGTGGGAGGAGAGAGAAAACTTCCATGCTCATCAATGGAGGATCATGGGTGGAGAGAGAGAAAGGAAATTGGGAAGAAGGAGAGGAAAACCTAACGGCGTTAGGTTTCCATCTATAGTAAGGGTATCTTGAGCCCAAACACAAATCTCAGGGGTATCTGAGGAATTCCCCAAATGTGGGGGGTATCTTGGGAATTACGCCAAACCTCAGGGGTACCTGAGGAAATTTCCCAAATATTAATAGATGAAAATTATAATTACCCGGGACATAGCCCAGTCTCAAAACTAGATTTTTTTTCCATTAAAATCCCATTTTAGGGAATTACCCGGAGTAAAGTTGAGATGTTATTTTCTTTTTTAATAACATTGAGATATTATTTTGCCAGTCAGGGAGTCTCCACGGAACAATATGCTACTGCTGAAACATAGAAGAATTGAAATATTCTTCTTTCAGATATTCACAACTATGAAGTACTGAATTATCTTTCGAATAGGCCCTGAGGTCCAGGGGTGAAACACACTGGTGGGGAGTGTGGGGGCAATGCCCTCCAAATTTTCGAAGTATGCAGTTTAGTAAACCGTAACTGTTTTGGTTTCAGATTTACGCCTAGTTTTTTTTAGGTTACTTAGAAGGGGAAGTACTATATAAACCTTCTTTCTAGATTCTCCTTATTAATTAAGTAATATGAATACTCTCTCGAATACCTAATAAATCGGTTCCCCATCGTGTGGGCGTATTTAATATGTTGTTAGTGAACCACGTTAAAATCTCCATATTCTTTTCTAATCCTTTATCCATTAATCACATCTGTCACAACCATAGAAATTTGAATTTTAATATCGCCTTCTTTTCCTTATATTCCTTATAAAATAGAGATTGGATTATAATCGAGTTAAACCTCAATGATAGTTTAATGGTATTGTTATCTTTGTACCAAAACAAAAAAAAAGTACTCCCAAATTTCATCCTAGGGAATAGATAGGGGAAAAGAACAACACACAACTTACACAAGTAGTACCCAATTAGCGTAAACGGCGCCCTTTTGGGTCCCATTACCCAAGTGTCGGCACGTGTGGGGCCTTATTGTGAGAATCAATAGATTTCTTTCCACTTTCTTAAGTAAAGTCAAATCGATCAACAGTCGGTTGTTTTGCGACTTCAATTTCCATTTCTATTTTTATTTTTTTAATTCCCTTTTAACCAAGGGACACAACTTGAACATCATTTTGATGAATTGTTTTCGGTTCTGAAGTCAGAAATGAGACACAAGGACCCTATCAAATCCAACCCGATTTTCTTGCGTTTGATTTTTGAACAAGAGTTATCAATGAGAAACATAAAAAGATCCAAACCCGATGAACCGAGATTTTTGAATTATAATTAAGGTTACCCGATTGAAATGAATTTGATTGCCCCTAAAATAACAATTATGGGAGATAAACTCTGCGATATTTCGTACACTCTTTCCAAAATTATTATGGGTCTGTTCTCTTCGGTATAAAACAACTTAACTGAATTAAACTGAACTGAACTGAACTAAAAATTAGTTGGGGAGAACAGGCCTTATGTCCCATAATATAGTGTTTGATTTTTTTTTACACAGTCTCCAAAACGGATCTTTGACCTTCGATATTTTCAATTCTTATAAATAAAAAAATATAAAAAATTGATATTATGAAACTACATATTGAGACGAATCTAACAAGATTCTACATGAATATGTTTTCTTGTATATATTAATGAAAATATATGGTCAAATATTTTAAAGTTTAACCCACATAAAATGAAACATGCACTATATTATGGGACGAATGGAGTAATAGTCATGAAATACGTTAATCACCCTGAACTCATAAAGTATATCCCAACTACTTAACCAATTCATGATTAAGCGTAGTTCAATATTAAGAGTAAAATTGATACGTACTACTACCTTCGTTCCTTTTTAATAGTTACACTTTCACTTTTGACACTATTTACAAATTTCCCTTTCACTGTCATTTGTGATTTATGGTTAAGAGAAAATATAGTCAAGTATGGTCTTGTTTAATTCGTCTAGATATGTAATTTTAGAATATCGACTTTTAATATTTTTTTACAAATACTCCCTCTGTCTCATAATATAGTGTTCGCATTCCTTTTTGGGTGTCCTAAAATATTGTGCCTATTTTCTTTTTTTATCAATTTATTTGAACTAAATTATCCTTCAATTCTACATAAACTTTCCAAAATACCCCTATCTTCCTTTCAAAATATGGACCCCTATTTATTGTTTTACACCATTCCAATGAACATTTATTGTTTTTTGATTTTATTTTAACGGAAAAATAAAAGAAAAGACTAGTTCCAAGACAAAAGTACCAAAAAAAATACATCCTTAAATTTCATTTTTGAGAAATCCTACTACTCCTTCCATTTTCCTTAATTCCCGTGAAAAATGAGAAGTAAGCACTATATTATGAGACAGATGAAGTACAAAATTAGAGACATAAATGCTCAAAGTAGTGCATCAACATGCGTGAAAAGTGTGAGTGTAACTATAATTTAGGAACGGAGGTAGTACCACAAATATATGCAAAATAACACATTGAATTACTTTCTTATGAGCTACACAATTTTGCAACTAGTTGAGCAAAATAATGTAATGGTCACCCTGAGCACCGTAGATAAAGACATTAAATTCTGCTGGTAAAACATTATTATAAATTTATAAAACTATTTTGCACAACCCTCCAACACGAAAAAGAAGTATAGGGCTGGGAAACTATATAACAAGAAAGATACAAGGTACTGCAAGGATTACATAAAGTTAAGTACTCCCAACACACAATCTCAATATAGTTCTATGTACTCTAAGAAGTACCTCATAATTTGCAAAGAAAGACCTAATAAGACCGTTTTCAGATCCAAAATAGAAAAGTCTGATAGCTTAAAGAACAAAGTATTAAATGGGGATGTAGGTTAGTGAACAGGAAACACTTATCTATTAGGTGTAGAAATTAGTCATAGGATCCATAAAAACTTGGTAATCCCCTATGCTCAAGAGTTCTGAAAATAGATCATGGATATAGGGAACTAAGGTCCTGTTCTCCCCAGCTTATTTTCAGTTCAGTTCAGTTCCTAAATGATAATCATTACTATTAATTAGTTATAATTTAATTCAGTTCAGTTGTTTTATGTCGAAGAGAACATGCCCTAACCCCCTCATATGATCAAGAGTTTTGTCAACACCAAGCAGCATTAACACTCTGTACACAGAAGTACTGCATAACAAATAATCAGATTATGAGTCGTCCGTCCCCTACATAATTTATCATCCTCATAATATAGAAGAAGAAAACTTCAAATCACGTGTGTGTGCTAATTTGCCTATAAATGTAGAGGAGAACTTCTAACAATATGCGTTTGCCAATTTGGCTAAAAATAGGCGTGAACTCAAACAACTGATTGAGCTTCCAGCAATTTCTGATCCGCTATAAATGCAGAAATTCTAAATATCCAGACAAATACAGTCATTTCGACTCAAAAAAAGCAGCAAGCACTATCAAAAGTTATGAATCCAACAACGCGCACAAGGCATTTTTCATGAAATCTTATTCGATCCCATTCAAAGCCCTTAAAATACCTTACCTGATCCCCAGCCAAAACCCCAAAGTACTTCTATAAAACAGTTGCCCATAAAATTTTTCCCCACATAGTACCAGGCGAGAGCACAATGGCAACACCTAATAAACAGCTAATGAAGCAGCTCAGAGAATCTTTGAGATACTTTGGTGCATCATAGCATTTCTTGTGATTTCCTCACACATCGACTGATTTTTTTCCTGAACCCATCTTTGTCTTCCCTCCATTCCTTCTGCATATTCACAAAAGATAAAATTATGTTCACTTTCTTAGGTAAGAACAACTTCCAAGCTAAATATAGCATCTTAAAACGATTTTTATTATAAAAATAACAAAAAACACAAGACGAGATGATTGGCCTGCCCACAGAAGTATTACACCATGACCTAAAAGGAACTTTCTGATCAAATTATCTTAGTGGGTTTCACTAAGCTTGAATAGACCAAATCTTCATGACACAACAAAAAGGAGAAATCCAATTCTAACACCAACTAAACATTAACATAGAATAAGAATACTTGAATGCCTCTATTAAAAAAAAAAAAAATAAATAAATAAATAAAAAGAGAATACTTGAATGCCTAAGAGCAAAACATGTTGAAACTCACAAAATAAGAATCTCCATAACATCATATGCAACTTACCGCGGCTTCAACGTTTGCCGGGGATTCGTCATTAGGACTAGAAAGCATTGATATGATACTGAGGACGATACTTTCTACCTGATAAATGAGACAGAACTTAGCATTAACAATATGTGTTTCTTCAAAAACAAGTTTGGAAAAGGTAAAAAGAAACTAGAGAGACAAAAAGGAAACTGGGAGAGACTTTAAAAACCCTAAAACCAATTTAAGGGACTAAAGTCAATAAATACTAAGAAACTGCTTGGTAACGGGTATTCAGGAAAGGGAAATACGGTCAGAGCATAGTTTGAAAATGGGGTTTCGGTCACGACAGCGGTAAAGTTTCGGTGATGCAGGTATGGGGATGATGTGGTTGTCATACCACCAAATGTCGGCTCAGACCATGAGATATCCCTTGAACCGGCCTAAAACGCGGTTTTTTTACACCTTTACGATATGGGCGATACGGTACAATACGACCTTGTTTTGACACCATGAGTCAGAGAATTCAATTCCTTTTCTGTTTGTTTGTTAATTTTCCATTTCCCTCCACCATTCTGCCTTAATTCATTGCTCCCAAATTCCTCTACACCAATTCTCACCACCTCCCAAGGGATTTGAATTCCCCCGTCTTGGGCAATTCAGGGAACCACCCAACTACTGCCAAATATAATCCCAATCACCGCCCCTCCTGTCTCACCACTGCCAAATTTACCCCTGTATCCTCACCACCACCAGAACCTCCAATAACCACCAACACCACCCCGACCAACACAACCCCTATCAAAACTGTACCCACCGCAACTACCACATCAAAACCCAAAACCTTCATCCAACCACTACCTCTGTCAACCATACTTCCATCACCACTACCAAAATCAAAGCCACCACAACAATGACTACTCTGACCAAACCACTGCAAAACCTAAATCTAAACCATAAACAGAAGTTAACCACAACGTCGAGCCACCTCTTCAAAACCATCAGCCATGGTTTTCCGTGACTGAAATCCACCAACCCTTAAACTCGGCCATCAACTTAACCAAAAATCCAAAATAGAAGGAGATCCATCCACATAACTAGCTTTAGACTTTAGGTGTCACTGTGGCTGTGGCTCAGGACTATGAATGAGGGAGATGAGAAGAAAAGAAGGGAGGAGATGATACCAAGAAGACATAATGAAGATGAAGATGGAGAGAGGCCGTACATGGCATCTTCCCTTCCTTTCCATTTCAGAATCCAAACATCAAAAAGGGATTTTTTCCCTAACCAAACCAAACATTATATGAAACCAGCTTTATGAATTCATTTCCTCTCATTTCCCTTTCTAAATTTCGTTTTGTTTCCATTGAGCTAACATGCTTCATTGATTAACATAATGGGAGGTAAAAGTTCTACTTCCTGCAATAATAAAGTGGCTTACAGTTTTTTAATAATTGCCCAAAAAGAACTTCCCTCCTCTCTGTCTCTAGATAAAAAAGAGAGAGAGAGAGCTTCCTTGGAATAACATTAATATTGGAGGATGCTCCCTTGGAACACCCCTTTCAGGAAAAAAAAAAAATATATATTGGAGATTATCTTTCTAACCAGTAAGAGAAGATATTTGAAGTGTTTGGCTAGGTCATTAATCAACTAACAGACCTAAATTATCAGCTACAATAGTTCATAGACATTTTATAACTTTTGTTTCAGAACTTCGACAATAATTTACAGTTGCGCACTTGCTCCCTTAATTTAATCAATTCTCACAACATTGAGATGGCACGAATGCCCAAAAGAAAAGGAAAACATAAACCTAAATAGTTATGAACCAGATACATATCAATAAGTAGACAACCTTCACACATGATCAAATAAAGACCATAGCTACTAGCCTACTACACTTCACATTAATGACAATGACAAGATGAAACCCATCTGAAAAGGGTACAAGTACCAATTCTTTTCCATGGGGAAGCTGGGTTATTAGATAAATACATATTCGTAGCAGAACTTTTTGACACCCAACATCACAAGATTGACAACAATTGAACTTAGTAAGACAAAATCATAAAGAAAAAATGAAAAATTCTCAATTCATTCAACACTCACCGTATGAACAGGACTCCACCGCTCACTTGCAAGCTCGTACCCATTTGGGTCATCACCAGGAGGATGAAGAATTGATATGCAAACACGACCATCTGTATAAACTGTGACATTTAAACAACAAACACTAATGAGCACCATGTAAAATTTCAAAGTTTTGACATTTTGTTCGTAATAATCAAGAGGAAGATAGTCCAAAAAGAAACCAACCATTTGGATGCCATATATCTGATGTAAACCTCACTTGCGGAGGGCTGTTTGGGTAATTGGGTGGAAACGTCATAATGGCATTGAAAAATCCCCCTTCACTGCACAGCAGAAGGTTAGTAAGTTTAAATAACGACTGCCAAGGATGATGACGGAATCTAATTGTTCCGAAATTGCTCGGATGTTAGTAAAATTACAAACTCTAAGTCAGGAAAGCTAGGAATTTGGCAGTAAAAATTATCAAAAACAACAACTGAACCATCACATACAACATTAACACTCAATTGCACACCCCAAAACAAAAAGAATGAAAATAATTGCTCCTTTTTTCAGCCCGATCAACTACACACTAACACATTGAATCATCCAAAAGAAACAATTATCTTTGCAACAAATAAAAAGATAGGACCTTTCAATACCCAATTGAACAATGGAATAAGAAATCAAATCAATTGGCAACTACGAATCAACAATTAACACCAACAATTCAATTTCAACCCAAGATCATCCTACAAAATCATCGAATTTTCGCTAAATCATACAAAATTAAAACCCTAATAAGAATCTAACAAAACCCAAAAAAAGAACCAAAATTTACACAAAATAAAGAGAAAAAAATCCATACTAAAGGGTATCAGGAGGCCCAATAATCGTAACACTCCATTCAAACAAATTATTCTCATCAACCAATCCAGCTGAAAACCCATCAACAGGGTTCTTGCAAAGATCTGCAAAAAAGACAATTCAATCAACAATCTTTCACAAAATTAATCATAAAACATCTAAAATTGAAAAACCCAATTCAAAAAATCAACTAATCAATCAAAAAAAGAGGTCAAAATCAAACAGAAACAGAGATCAATTGAAATTGAATTGGGGTTTTACCTTTGAGTTGCTTTTGAAGTAGAAGTGACGCTTGAGAAGGCGAAGCCATGGGAGGAGAGAGAAAAATAAGAAAACCCAAGTAAGATTTGGCGATAAGAGAGGGTTTTGCAGAAATAGAAGATTCCAGAAGAGAGTTGCTTGAGAATCCGCTAATTTGCTCTTTATCTCACTCCCACTAAATTTTCAGCCTCTGCAAAATTGGCTCTACTTAATACGGAGGAGAATTGCATGGGCCAAAGGAACTAGCTATTAGAGAATACACGAGTATTTATATTTACCGCTTATTTATTCTTTTCTTTTTTTGAGGTTATTTTTCCCTATATATGTATCTCCTTCTTTTCAAGAATATATAATAATATTTTGTTTAGTTGATAAGATGAAGGAGCTTACTAAACTGATGAGATAAATGATCCTATTGAACTGATAGTTCGCACATGTATAACCAGCTAGGTTTACAGGTCAGACTCCTTAAAGGGAGAAGGATGGTAATTGGGCGGGGCGGGTGTGGAGGATAGTCCCTCCACACCCGCACCCACATAAAATTCTCATCTCCATCCTCGCCCCACCACCCATTGCGAGGGAAAATTCCAGACCCATTATGGCCCCAGCAGGTACTTATTTAAACCCATCTCCTCCCCGCCCCTCCGTTCGCACGGGTACCTGCACCCGCTTCGTACCCTCGTCGCACCAATTTTATCCTCGCCCTACCACCCGCATGGATACTCGTACCCTCGTCACACCCACATATTTATATTTTGCAAGATAAGATTATTAATAATATAAGTACATAAATAGGATTTTAATAATAAATATGCAGGGTAGGCGGGGATGGGGCGGGTAGAGCATAAAATCCACATCCACTCCACCACCCATTGTGGGTACGATTTTAATCCCCATCCCCGCCCCATTTGAGCGGGGATGAGGCGGGTCTCCTATTTGATCCCCCTGCCATCCCTAATTGTAAAAGAAACCTCACCCCCAAAGAGCCCCTGGTGGGATTTGATCCCATGACCTTTAAGTCATAAGGCCAAACCTTTACCACTAGGTCAAGCCTTGCTTGGTAGAATGTACTATAACTACGTTTACCAAATGGCTAGATTACTCACTTTTAACTAGCGCTGGCAAAAGCTGACCAAACCTGAGAACCCGACTCGGACCTAAAGAGAAATAAGCGGGTTTGGGTTGAAGTTTTCGGCTCGTTTTACGAAATAGGTCGACCTAAACCCGGCCTGGAAATTAAACGGGTTAGGTTTGGTTTGAAAATTTCAACCTGAAAATAACCCGACTAACCCATTTAATTAATTGGGTCAATTTAAGGCAGGGGCAACAAAATGCTTTTTTTGGGCCAAGCTCAATGGAAGGCTGCTTAGAAATGAAAACCCCTAAAAATGATTGTTTTGTTTATTCCTCAGCCATTGCTCAACCCTCCTCTCTTTGTATCTTTCTCTCTCCATTGTATTTATTTAACTCTGCTCACAGATCTGATGTCTCATTTCTCATCAATAGAAATCCAAAAAAATGAGTATATATAAATACAAAACCAGTCATCTTGGTCTTGTAAAGCCAAAATCACGAAAAGAGAGAGAAAAGGGGAAGAAGAAG
This sequence comes from Beta lomatogona, assembly GCA_947646795.1. Lineage (NCBI taxonomy): Eukaryota > Viridiplantae > Streptophyta > Magnoliopsida > Caryophyllales > Amaranthaceae > Beta > Beta lomatogona. The sequence continues at coordinate 183,535 of CANSNZ010000602.1, read as the reverse complement.
CTCATAAATTAGCAAAATTCATGTAATTGAAAATGGAAGCCATTGTTGCAACTTCAAATACTAAAGAAATAGAATGAAGAAGATATATGGAGGCTATATAAAAGTATTCAATAAATTATTGATAAAAGTTATTGGTGCTTAATACCCCCAAATTAATTATACTTTTTTTCTTACATAATTCTTAGCATAGAAAACTTGCCCACCTATTCTTGGACCTAAAAGAAATTTTCAAAAATCAGGCTACACGGGTCGGATTTAGATCAACCCATTTATAAATTGGTTAGGTTCGGGTTGGAATTTCTGACCTGTTTAGGTAAACGGGTTGGGTTCAAATTTGGGGTTTTTGACCCGTTTATGTAAATAGGTCGACCTAAATTCGACCCGACCCGATTGCCAGCTTTACTTTTAACAAATTATTGAAAAATCATTGTTGATACTGGATTGAATGGTACCATACATTAAATTTTATTGGTAATAGGTGAACTACCAATTGGAAAAACTAGGGATGCGGGTGGGGCAGGTCAAGTAGGAGACCCGCCCCATTTAGGACGGGGATGGATCCTAGTTTGGTAGGTAGTGGGGCGGGGATGGGGATGAAAGTTATGCCCGCCATGGGTGATGGGGCGGGGGTGGATTTTAAGTTGTACCCGCCCCATCCCCGCCCCGCTCCACCCCATTCCCACTCACCCTACATCTTATCCACTTAAAATATTAAATTTTCAACAAATTACAAGTCTATAACACTCTTTAATAGTTTTTCTAGCTATATATATTTGTTGTTATTAGTATTTGAAATTATATATAGTATATAAGTATTATTTAGTGAGTTTCAAATGAGGATTAAGTGGATGGTGGGGCGGGGAAGGTGGGGATTTGGTGGGGATGGATATACCCAAGTGGGTGATGGGGCGGGGATGGTTTTAATTGTGTACATGGCGGGGCGGGGATGGGGATGAGTTCCGGACCCACCGCGTGGATGGGGATGGGGATGAAAAAGTGAGGTGGGGATGGGATGAGAATGCCAAAATCTGCCCCACCCCGCCTCAGTTGCATCCCTAGGAAAAACTAAGTGTTATCCCGTATTTTATGAGGTAAAAGATAAAAAAGAATATTTCTTTTTTTGAAATGAAAGATAAAAATAATATTACATTATTTGAGTAGTTACCCGATCAACAACCAACATACTCCCTTCGTCCCATAATAATCCGAATATTTGACTAGACACGCATTTTAAAGAAATAAGTTGTTGTGTGATTATCAAATGTCGTTCTATTAGGCCGGTTTGATAGGTATTAATGAGATATTTTATTTTATTGAAGAAGAGATAAACTTTAGTATTTTCATTGAAAGAACTAGAGTAGTGGACCCATTTACAATTTACAATCTCGCTTAAGGGGAGTTAAAAAAAATTCCTTAGTTGCACCATTTGACATTTGAGCACTATTTATCAACCAATTTTGGAAAGCTTTCTCTCCCCATCGTATTAAAAAACATAGTTAAGTCATAAGTAGGATGTTCAATTCTTCTCAATACGAGGATTCCAAATATCAACTTTTTATAATTTTAACTTATACTCAACTAGAGATACAAAGAAGTGTATAGGAGTACATGATATAACTAATGGTGCAAGTAAAATAAACAGAGGAGGTATAGAAAAAGAAAGCATTAAAACTAATTATCTGGGACAAATGAACAACAAAGTATTCTGACTATTTTGAAACAAATAGAGTAGTTTTGTAAATTAATGAAAAAAGTTATAACCATATATATACTATACTTGTTTTTTTAGGTTGACGAAGATAATGACTACTAAATTGGTACTTATCACATGTATATTAATTGACTCATTGGGATTTGGGAGTGAGTAAAAAATGGTAAGTGAAACTCGCCCCTCTCCCCAATAGGGAATAGACCCTCGTACTGTTTAATCTACTAACTTTTAAGTGTCAAGGCCAAATTTTAACCATTAGGTCAATCATTGCTTTGTACCTATATTTTCTATCTATCTCATAATAGTACACTCTTGTGATTTCTAAATTTCAAGATATCCAATGTACATCTTTAAAGATCAGTATTTTAATAAGCGACTAGTTTATTGACCCAGACGATGTCTTGGTGTATTTTGAGGCTACATTAAAATAATTCAAGTTAGCTAATTTATTCAATACTAATTTTATTAATTTGGGCTATTGAGGAGGGTAAAATAAGGAGCAAGAAACATAACTTTTTAGTTACAAAATCTAAAGTATTAATTCATTTCAATATTTAGGGGTAATGATAGTGTAATTGTAATGCCGCAAAAATTCATACTCCTTAATTAAACACAATTGCTTATACTTAGCAGCGGAAATGGAACTTAAACCTTGGAATATGGCTCACTAATACAATACAGCCTTAAATAGTCCTTAATATACACAAATGATGGACTCAAATAATAATGATTTCCCCTAATACAAGATACCATACAATTTCACTTGAACATATTCCTTACTAACAGCGCTCTTGCAATGGTCCTGCTCATACCTAAAACAGAAAACAAAACATCATGAGCCGAAGATCGGTAACATACTACCCTAACAACGTAATTTCATTTCAATTCATTTTATTTGCAAACGGGGAGAAGAGAATATGGTAAAACATATTTCAAATCGACAATGAAATAGTAGCAAAGTAAACAATTATAAATAGCATCTTGATACTTCATAAGTTCCCATTATTTTTCATCTTTTAACATGGTAACTGGCGAGTATAGACTTGCGGGACGTCTCCCACCTTGCGATGATCCTCAAGGAGCACTCTCCCTTGTTGGATACACCGCTCGCACCAAAATAGAGTAGGAACATAACTTGCGGTACCCCTCAAGGAGCACTCTCCCTTGTTGGGTGTACGGCGGGTGCAAAGGTACATGCACGACCATAAAGTAGATAAGCGTAACATTATACTGCCAGAACCTCTTTCACTTTTATTTATCATGTTTCATTTGTTTAGCATTCATCAGCATAAGCCATAGATCTTTCATGAATCATACTTGAGCATCAATAACTCATAAGATCATCATTTACGAAAATCATTCGAAGGTAATTTAATCCCACAATCCATATAAGAATCACATCGCAAAATCCTTAACATAATTATAAACATCACTTCATAAACACATTTCGAAGGGGATCGCGGGTGTTAGCAATAGATGTTACTTGGAATCTTGCTTAACAACCTTGATAGCCGGGGGAGGCTTGTAATATCTCTTCCTTTTTAATCTAATCAATTCAGGGATTAATAAAAGACTTGTTAATATTTTATTCTAAAATTTGAGTTTCTTGATCCGTTTCCATCATGTGCCCATTGTAGGAGGTACTTAGGAGTTCAATATATTGAGATCTTTGGTGGTTGATAAAAGTCAAAGGCATTCTTTCTACTTAGCAGCCTAGCGTCTAAATCGTACTTCATTATTTGTAAGTATGAACGTCTTGTTATAACCATTTCGTATTTTATAAATTGAACATTAAGATCATGTTATACTTTTGTTAACCTTTAGTTCGAAACTTCGTTCTACTAGTCATAGGATTCTTTTAAACATATTCGCCATTTTATAATTTAAAACAGTGACCATTAGTCTTGTGGTTCATGATTCATACTAATTTCGTAATCAATTGCTCCATATTATAACTATTTCATTCTTGTAATCTAAACTATATAAGTACTTGTTACTATGTGATTATACTTTAATTGTTATTCTTGCTAATAATTCATTCACTAGAAACTTGAGTGGAACTATTATTACTAATAATCACTTTACTCAACTCATATTATAATTTATACATAACTAGTACTAAACTAAAGTGATTGCTAACATAATATTAATTTGCTCAAACATAATCATAATTAAGACTTGAATATTTGTAATATAAACTAGAGAGTAATTTTACATTAAGATAACTAGATATTGTACTCAAATTTCAGATTACAAGAATTAGTGATTATTAGTTAGTTTAGCCTAATAAAAGTCAGTTTCGTTTTTATTACAATATTAGTCCAACCATCTTTCTTAATATATGTTTAGTTTAATTGAAATTAAATATCAGTTTGTTGGCCCAATAAGTTGAGTGAGTAACATGGCCTAATCTATTTTTGGGCTTAACTCATTTAAACAAATGAAACAGAGTTGGAGAGGTATTTCATACCTCTGCTCAATTGAGCAGGCACGAAAACATGGCAGAGGAGGAAGATTGGCTGGCAGTGACCGCGAGGCGGCACGATGTTGGTTCATCGGTGTTCGTCGGAGTTCGTCGACCATGGTAGTCCGGTGCAGCAGTGGCTGTTGCGTGAGACAGGGAAGAGGTGGGGCGTGAGAGAGAGAAAGAGGGCGAGAGAGGGAGGATACTTCGGTTGGGCTGCGATGTGGGTTCAGCGGGCGCGGGTTACGTCGTGGGTTCAGCAGGAGATGGTGTGGTGGTGCTTGTAGGGCGGCAGTGCAGCGGCGCTGCGAGGGTGGTGCTGCGGTGGCTGAACGAAAACAGAGGGGAGATAGAGAGTGCGAAAAACAGAGAGTTTGAGGGTGGCTCTTGAGTGGCGGTTTCCGGCGAAGGTTGGGGAATAAAGATGGTGGAAAGTAGAGCGGTGAGTGTGTGGTGAATGGTGGAGCAACTATGGCTATTTATAGCCATTGTTGAGGCTCCTAATTTTGTGAATGATGTTGATGTAATTGATAGAAAAATTGAATTTTGGGAGAGTTTGGTTTGGATTGGAATTTTTAATTGGGTTCGAGTTCTTATGTGTATAAAAATTCATCTTGGATTAAAAACTCATTGTCGGGTTTTCTTGTGAGGAAAAATGGAGATGGGAATGAAAATAAAATTTCTATTTTGATTTTTCCTTTTTCTTTTTTTTTTTTCCTTTTCTTTTCCTTTTTATTCTTAATACCCTCAGGCCTCAATTTTTGCCACTATTTGATTAGGAGCACTTTGTAAAGCTTTAGTAATTAATTTGTTTATCAATTCTCTTCTTAATTAATCTTACCTTCACTTGTTAATATTTGCAATTCTTGTAATACATACAACATATATTTATTTAAAGAACTAAATATCTTTTTATCAATAATTAGATATAGAGTAACAAATTTCAGTCATAATTCATAATTAAAGGAAAATTTAACCACTAATTATTTTTGTTTAAGTTAAGCAAGTTTAAATTTTCGGGTTATTACAGTAATATAGGGGATGAATTACCTCAATTCCCAGTTAAGTTAGATTACATGATTTAAATTCTTTAATAAAATGTAAAATCTTTTGCACCATTTGACGGCAAAACTAGCATTTGTCTCCGTCATTGGTGAGGTCAGTCAGGGATGTTCAAGAGATGAAAACAAAAGATTCCATTGAAAGGGGAAGTTTGGAGGATGAAGCTGCCATGGATGTTCTGAGGTTTCGAAGAAGAAATAAAACATTGGGAAGGAAAATGTTTAAAATGACTTTGTTAGTGTCAAATTAAAGGTATTCCATATCTTTAACTATTATAAGTTATAACAGGGGGATTGGAAAACCCAAGCAATATAAGGGATGTTTGAGGATATTATAGAAATAAAATGCTTTTTATGTGTTTTCCAACTTATAAACACTAAAAAGTTCGAATTTCGTTGTAAACTAAAGGTATATGCATTTAATGAGGCAGATTTATTTTATTTACTATTTGGATTTTGTTTTACAAAGAAGGTGATGTAGCTTGGTGGTAAAATGGATGATATTCTAATTTAATGGCTAAGGTATCAAAACCTCATGCACAACTTTTTGGGTTCGTTAAAATAGAAAGATAAATGCCATGTCAGAGTTTACGTAGCATCATGTCAGCATATACATTTTTATGACTCACATGGTGTGTGTATATATATATATATATATATATATATATCGATGACTCATATGTATACGTATATATAGATAAGCATTAATAAAATTTGGCATTTCGACAAACTATATTCAAACAACTCTAAATAAGAATAAATGATACATAGTGAAGTCAAATGTATTTACAAGCTAACTAAACAATAAACTACCCTTTAGAAGACTAAATGTTATATGTTGGATGTTCGCAATCAAATCATTCAGAGTGAGGAATAACTCACTAGTTAGAGCTTCCTCCCCAACTCAAGAAGGTCTGATGAGCATTCTTCATCTTTGAGAAGTTTAAATCTCCTATACATTATTACACTCCTTAGCTTATCAAGGTTTCTTTTTTCCATCATATAAATATAATAAAAGGGTAAGTGATCCGACCAATTAGTAACGACTCCCAAAAATAAGAATCAAAATAAAAACCCATTACAATTAGGTCCAAGTTTTATACCTTAAATCATATTACCAACTTTTTACTTTGCGTGACGGGTATTCACTGCGACATTGGCTCGAGTTTGGAATCAAGTACCCAATAATTTGCCTTTTAAGTGGAGTTTCCCATCTTCTCCATCTCGAAGTTTTTATTTTTCATAAGTTAGGGTGTGCTCTCATCACTTTTAAAAAATAAGTTTCAAGTTAAATAAGTTCAGATAAATTAAAACACTTTATAAAATGAACTTGGATAAGTTTCAATAATTTTATCAATTTAACTAAATACAAATAAAACTAATTCAGACATGTTTATAAAAATTGAGATTACAAGAATACACAATAATTTTATCAATTTAACTAAATACAGATAAATCTAATTCAGACATATTTATAAAAATTGAGATAACAAGAATACACATCTAAGTTAATTTATCTGCGAATACAAGCCCGTATAGAAAGGCATAAGTGCGTAACCCCAAACGACCTTTCCTAGTGAAATATGTTTCGAGTACCCCTATGTTGGGCCTCGGGCCTTCAGATCTCGTTTGTTGGCTCCTGACAAGAATTAATTTTTCATTCAAACAAAAAATCTAGAATACTAACCCCACACTTCAGGGTGTGTTATGTAAACTTATCGGTTATCGCCTATACTTTTCTCTATCTTTCTTCCACTTTTTTTTCTATCTTTTTCCCTTTTTTTTCCTCTTTATCGACCTAAGAGCTATCAGGATGCACCAATCTTTTGGTTGTTGGAAAACCTCAATTTTCTTGCTTTTTCTAGTTTGTTTTTCATCATGTTAATAATAAAGCTTTATTCTCTCTCTTTTTACTACCCTATTATTGGGTTATTTTTACGTATTCATTGGATTTTATCTCTCTATATGTGCAAGTCCAGACTATAATCATTATAAAAATGTCTACATAGTTGAACTTGAGTACTCCCAAGTCCGGAGTACCTAATCATTTACTCCATCCGTTTCATTTTAATCTACACACTTACACTTTTCACGCATGTCAATGCAAAACTTTGAGGACATATATCTTTAGTTTTGTATTTGTAAAAATTATATAAAGTATATATTAATAAAATACATGTTATGATGAATCTAACAAGATCCCACATGACTATATTTTCATCCGCGTATAACTCACAAATGATGGTCAAAGTGAAATTTGTGAATAGTGTAAAATGTCAAAGTGTGTAGAATAAAATGAAACGGAGGGAGTATATATGAAACCTATTTCACCATCAAACCACCACTTTATTTCATGATACAAATTATTGTGCCTCATGGAGCCTATTTCACCATCTAAAGGAAAAAGAAATCGTCATGTGCTGAACAATGCCGGAGGTAATGGATCAAAGACTATTTTTGGGTATAAGATAGATTTTGACAACTAATTTTTTTATAAGATGGTTATTTATCATAGTGTATTTTAAAAGATAATTTAGAATTTTTTGCTGGAAAAGACCTATTAAAATGGATATTTTGTTGGAAAAGACCTAATAATTTTTTTTTGTTGTTGAAAAAGACCTATTATAATACTTCCCTTTGTTACTTAAGACCACATCAACTTTTTCCGGCTAAAAAACCAATTTTCCGACATTGACTTTTCTTACTCTCCCGTTCTCATTAAATGGGACCAACCTCTATATTTTTCTATCCTAATCCTTTAAGATGGGAAGCAAGAGGAAAGGGTTTGGTAGGGTTAAGGGTTTAGGATACAAAAAAATAGGTTGGTCCCATTTAATGAGAAGGGAGGGTAAGAAAAGTCAATGTCGAGAAATTGGCTTTTTGGCCGTAATATGTTGAAGTGGTCTTAATTAACAAAGAAAAGTATTATAATAGACATTTTTCAACAAAAAAGTTTTTATTAAATCTTTCCCAACAAAATGACTATTTTAATAGGTCTTTTCTAATAAAAAGTTCGATTATTTATAACAAAAGTGTATATCTATAAGATAATTTTTGGCAAATTTCCCTATTATCGTCCTCTGCGTTCCCTGCACCACTACACAGAGATTCCGAAACAAAATCTCATCAACTTTTTTTCCCTCCCTTTTCCTCTCGTTCTGTCATTTTCCATGTGCACAATGTATACTCCTGTCTTACTCGATTACTCCCTTTATGAGTTCTCACTTCCTTTATTACTTTCTCCTTTGCTAATTTTTTAACCTGTTCACTTTCCCCTTAATCAACTGAATTAATTACATGAAAGTTTTAATGGCAATGTTAAACAAAGGACTCAACAGAGAAAGAGGTGGTAGGCTACGTAGATGCACCACCCGAATTTCAAGGCAATGCTGCAGGTTCGAATCCTCATCTCAACAATATGTTGGGGATTATTCTTGTGGTGGCAGTGGACCTTTAGGTTTGTTGTCTTCTAGACTGTATAGCTTGTATCCAACTTATTAGCTGGTGTGTCTTGTAGAGCTAAGAAATTTCAAGCGAGAGGTTGGTCCCCGACAGATTATCTTTCCTAATTAAAAAAAAAGGGAAATTCCACTTGGTACCATTGTACTTTGGGTTTTTCCATTTGATACCCAATTTTTTTTAGATTCTATATGGTACCACTATAGTTTTGACATATTTTCTACCTTAACATTATGTTAAACAAAACATTAGTTTTAGGTTAAATAGGGTTAGGATTTTGTCTAATTTTGCCAAATGGAATTTCCCTAAAAAACAAAAAACAAAAAACAAAAAACAAAAGACTCAACACATGTAATAGAGGGGATGATAAGTTGGGTCGGACTTTGTCCCAAAATGTCTTGGGCTAAGGGGCCGAGTCTACTTTCAAGCCAAAATTTTCCATCCTTTTAAGCCCAATGCTACATTAAAATTTGTTTGGTGCTAATAAACAACTAAGCGCATTGACGTAGACTCGCTCTCAAATCCTCTACAAGACTTTATCTAAGCTAAATGACATCCCGAGTACTACATTAAAAATCAAATAGACGCATTTTGCGCCTAAAACTCATGCTCAAGGCCCGACAAAAATACCCAAATTTATTACAACCCATTTTTGTATCGAGTCAGTAGGCACTCTCAAATGGATCCACTAAGGTAAAAAACAAACATTCTTTACCTTATCCTTCGCAACACATCAAGCATATAAAGAAAGCTTAGATATAATAACACAAATTAAAGCTAAAAAGACTTCCATTAACATTTTCATACCAATCTCACATCATCCATTGTTCATTAATCCTTGAGTTAGATAGCAAACTTACAACAAAAAGGACCATAATAGCAAAGAAAATGACTTATTTTCTCTCTCCTAGTGGCAGAAAATGACTTTAAGCTCACGTGGAGCAGCACAATCATGCATGAGAGAAGTGTCATGAGCATAAGTAAAAGTAGCAGGACAAGCATGTTTAAAGTATTCCGAGTATGTTGATCCATGGCAAGTTTTTGCGCTATTATACTGATTCCTACAACAAAACTCATCAGTGTTAAAGGCCACACATCCACTCTTACAGCCCACAACCGGCCCATTACCATGTGGGCCTCTAAACTGCAGAGGCCCAGGACAATTTTGCAATAAGTTAGCCTTACACCCCACCACAGGGCAAACTCCTTTGCCCTCGTGGGGTGTTATAGTCATGGGCAAGTTGAATCCGTCAACAAGGCTCACTCCGTAAGCGGAGTGATCCCTGTTGCCATGATGAATGCTAAATTGGGCTAGTGTTGCGGGCACTTGCCCGCCTAGCCCATTGCATTCTATGCGCCCACCGCAATCGCCGGTTGCGCAACTAAATTTGCCATTTGAGTAGGTGCAACCTGTCCTGGCCCAAACACGGCCAGCCCAATGCGTGTTTGGGACAGGAAATGAATGATGGGTTAGGCTTGAGAGGGGAAACCCGCCTTTTTCTAAGACGGGGAAACCGTGGTTGGGTAGGACTGCGGGCCAGATTGTGAATGGGCAATTGTTGACAACGGTTAGGATGAGTTCGGATTGGGCTTGGCCCAAGGTAAGGATTATTGCTAGGAAGGAGAAGAGAGAGAAGGAATAAATGAGTGCCATTTTTTGTTGTTTGAGATTGTTTGGATGAAATGAATTGTATAGTCTTGAGGTGGTATTTATAGGAGGGAGTTTGAAAGGTAAGAGCATACGGTAAATAAAAAAAGTTTGTAGTGGTAACATTATTGTAAGCATTTGTAGAAGGACATTTATAGCCTTGCTAGGGTTTTCTGGAATAAAGTGTTTGTATAATTGTATCCACATGTGAATGACAGACGTGGAAGAGATGATAAAGATTGTTTAGAGTTCTTCCAAAAAGGCCAAAGCAAAAGCACACACTTTAAAGTTCAGGGCCTTCATCACACCAGGTCACCAGCAAATGATGAAGACTAGAGATTAATTGAGCTAACCAAGTCGGTCGTTTTTGGTCTAGTAATAACAGATCTAAGAACTTTGATTTTTTGGGGTCGTGGGATTGTATCTCAACGGGATATTTTTTTAGTTATACCATTTGCTATTTCATTTTTATTGACATGTTTCTCATAACGTTAATATCTCTTATTGGGTATAGGTAAAAATTATAAAAATTTGATATTTTGAATCTTCTAATTGAGACGAATCTAACAAGACCACACTTGACTATATTTTTTTTATATAATGGCGCAAGATAGCTTAATAAAGTTGGTTGATGAATAGTGTCGAAAAGCAAATGGTGCAACTAAAAAAATACGGAGGTAGTATTACGAAAGGTAGAGATTCCCTTATCTTTTCTATGTATGGACGATCTAACCTAGTTCTTCCGTTCTTTTTCTATTGCAATAATGAAATTTTTACACTATTCACTCACCATCCTTTTGCTATCTCTTGTGATTTTTACATAAGGAAAAATATAGTCATGTGGGATCTTTTTAGATTCGTCTCGATTTATATTTTCAAAATATCAAATTTGTATAATTTTTACTAAAAAGTAATTAAAGATATTAATAGTTAAAGTTGTGCATTGACAAATGTGAAAACTCTATTGTTACAATAGAAAATGAACGGAGGTAGTATTAAATTGGATAATTAACTCAGGATCTAGTATAGCTTTTCTCCTCTTCTTAACAACAAATACTACTATATATACAGACCAAAGTACCAAACTGATAAAACATAACTACTCCATTAATAGAGTTGAATATTGAACAAGATCACTTTCCGTCTATAAAAGATTACCAATTAAAACTTGATTTCCATTTTTAAAGTATTATCATATGCAAGAATTCCTGGAATAAGATAATGTCACTTTTTTTTTTTTTTTTTTTTTAGGGGAGATAATGTCACTTCTTTGGAAAAGGACAATGAGATAAAACCACAAGACAAACCAACAAAAACAAAGGAAAGAAGATATAGATATTTCTACATGTAAGTTAGCCAATTAGCTAACTTCAAAAACATAAATTCAGAAACATACATTGGATTACATAAATTAATAAGCACTTAAAATCCTTCAAAAGAAAGTATCGTGTTTGAGTAATTCCTTGGGTTCAAAAGATCAATGGGCATTGAATTTTGACGCTTCCCGACAAGAGTCTAGCAAATGGGAACGAGAACGACCCAATCCATTGAAAGATTCAGTAATGTTTTTTGGAAAGAAGCCAAGTGAAGAAACAGGTTTTTGTACATAGATTATAGACTTTCACACTCGTGCAGTATCCAAGATAGAAGTTTAGAGTATCCAATGTTAAAATAAGATCAGTGAAACTGTGAAAGTACTGGCCCTTCATTTCCCAGAATAACTAATAAAAAAAGAAAAGATTCCACATGTCATTGAAATTTTCTTTCTTGAAAAAGAAAACCATTTGCTTTTTAATTTGACATAATCTTTAATTAATATACAAATAAAGAGATTAATGATCGAAAAGTTTGTTTAACCTAATTTTTTCAAATGGTGTTTATAATTTAATCTTACAAGTACACTTCATACTTAAGGAATGCCATTCCTTAATATAGGAGGAAAAGCCAAAAGGTGATTACAAATAGCATGACATGACCTTCAATCCTTCATGGAGCATTAAGTAAAAGATTATAACAATTATACTTAAAAATGCTTTTCAATAACCTTACCCCTATCTTCATTGCCATAAATAAACTTATTCACTCATAAGACTTGCCCCTATGTCTTAACTCTTAGGGAATAGAGACTATATAATCTCACTTCCAATCCTTTTTAAAAAAATTTTAATCCCACTAACCAAATACTCCCTTCTTTCTTTTTGCAACGTTTTAAAAAAATCTCAAAAATTTCAGTAGTACTTATAATACTGAAATTTTTGATTATTTATTCTCTTTATCTCTCTTCTAATATATAGGAGTCATTTCTTAACTCTTTTCTTTCCTTAATTTTTGTATCATACTTTAATATTGTAAGTAAAAGATAATAGGGAGTAAGAGAATAAGATTTTTTATCTATAACTACCTTACTTACACTCTTTTTTGCGAGAAATTACCTTATTTACAAAATTTTCTACAAAAATATATCTTTATTATGTTATTGTTTGTTGACCACTACCTAAAAACTTTTTCCGACGTTTGACTGTAATTTTCCGGTGAGTAAAACTCATGTGCAGGTCACGTGACTTGTTATTATCCTTATTTTATTCCCCCTTCTATTTTTCCCACCCTTTTCTAAACTAACACTCTCTCTCCTTATCTAACTAAAGATATGCCCATAGGTTTTGTACAAAATAGAAGGGGGGAATAATATATTAATATAGAAGGGGGACTAAAATAAGGAAAATAACAAGTCACATGACCTGCACATGGGTTTTATTAACCGGAAAACTATAGTCAAACGTCGGAAAAAGATTTTAGGTAGTCATCAACAAACTATAACGTAACAAAGGTAGTTTTGTACAAAATTTTGTAAATAAAGGTAATTTCTCGCAAAAAAAAAGAGTGTAAATAAGATAGTTATAGATAAAAAAAATCCAAATAAAAATAGGGCTTTAAGTTTCCATCTCTATCCTCAATTCCCATTCAACCAAACAGCCCATTAAAAGAGATTGAGCGGGAAAAAGGTGACAAAAGTAGGCGAATATCCATGCATAGATGCCTAGCAGTAGCAGGAAATTGATAAAGACAGGGGCACCTGTTAGAGGACGTGAGGTCCGAGGTAAATGATAAAAAGATGAAAGCAATAAAGCACGACATCCATGATACACGTTGGATATTCTTTACAGCTTTTCCCGCTTTACGGAAGCAAAAATAAATTTAGTTTTTTCTTTTTTTTGAAACGAAATAAATTTAGTTTAGCTATATAAAGACTGAAAATAAAAAAAATTAGTCAATATTGTTTAGTTGTTTTTTTTTTTTTTTTTTTTTTATTTTCAAAATCATATGATATATGTCCCATAATGAATAAAAAATTAGTCCAAATTTATTGAGGCATGATGATTTAAAAAAAAATAAAAAAAATAAAAACCACTTTTTCGAATTTTTTTGGTTTTGGTTTTCAAAAAAAACGAAACCGAAAAAAAAACGATAACGAACTCTTTTTTTTTTTAACAAAAAGAAAATAAAGTTGAGTTAAGCTATACAAAGATGCAGTATACGGCCCATTTACCTAAGGCCATTCCCCAACGAGTTATCTTTGCCCAGTGTCCACTCAGATACTACTTGAGATACAGAACGTTGGAGGGCTGAAAGCTCCTAATCTGGTATCCTCATTATAGAGGGCTAGAGGTCGAGGTTTGATATAAATTTTATTAACGGGCCGAACCCATGAAAAAAAAAAAATAATCGCTATTCTAATTGGGCGAGCCACCATATGCCCATTAGGCAATTCTCATTATTTTCTTTGTACTCCTATTTGAATATTTCATTAAGGTTCCGTTTATTTTGGAAGACACCGATTTTCACCATTCTTTGTTGTTTGGTTGGATAAGAAATTAAAAGGGGAAAACTAAGGTGGAAAAGAGTTATTCATTCTTTTGTAAACATTCTCCTCCAAAGATTGAAGGAAAACTATTTTCCTCCTCTCTTTGATTCCTAACATCTCCGTTTTCCCCTTCTTAGCTTAATAGTTTTCCATAAAACCAAACAAAGAAAACCTAATATTCATTTGCAATTCCACTAGAAAACATTTTTTAGAGAAAACCATTTTCCATCAAACCAAACAGACCCTAAAAGGGAAACATGAAAAGAATGGCATCCAATACATCAACAAAGGGATAGAAGCAAAAAAAAAAAAAAAAAAAAAAAAAAAAACAAAGGGATAGAAGTATCCCAACGATCTAATGTGTTATCTTGTTAATACTTCACGTTAATGTTGGGGTAAAATACTCTTGAAAAGCTCCACGAATTGAGGAACTAACTGAAGATGAAGAATTACGGGAAAATAAAAGGAAAGGAGGGTGGGGGTTGGAGAGATTACAGACATTGTGTAACAAATACATTTAAATAGAGTTAACATGGTTAAAACTTAAAAAAGTTCTTTTGATATACTCCTACGTTGCCAAACTTTATATATAGCTAAAAAAATTTATATAAATATCCATACGTAAAAAGAGTATGTCAAATTGGAGATGGGGCGTAAAACATTTTCCTGGAAAACTGTTTCCTCAATTTTCAATTTTACATTGTTTGGTTTGCAAAGGAGTGTAAAACCATTTTCCCTTGGAGTAAAATTGCTCTCTCATTGATAGAAAACCATTTTCCTTTCAAAATGAAGAGAACACTGTTTTCATCCTCTCTCTTGTACACTCCTCTCACTATCTCCTTACTTTCCCTTTCATTTTCCTCTCATTGTATCATTTTTTTCTTACATGGAAGTAATGGAACCAAACAATGGAAAACTTATTTTGGAATTGTGTTTTCCATTGTAAATTGTTTTCCATGAAAATCATTTTACACTGAAAATATTTTACGCCCAACCAAACGGAGCCTAAGACACCCCGCGTTCTTCTTCATTAAGTGTCTCACCTTATGTTTCAACTTTTCATCCTGCCACGTTATTATTTAAGAGTACTCCATTATTTTGATAAGGTACCTATATTAGGACAAGGTGAGGCACAAGACGAAACACAAGAATAATACTTAAAGGTCTAGAACTTGGAGTGATTAGGGAGGGAAGGAACCTTACCTTCAAAATAACATATAGCCCTTAATCAAATACCTACAGGGAATAGGCTACTTCACAATGAATATCTAGTGCAGGCAATTTGATTAGTCCATTGCTCCATTACAATTCAAAAGTCGAACAATAGTGAACTTCCAACACTAATAAACTATAGACAAGATTCAGAATTGCCAAACTAATAAACAAATGAATAAAAAATAGTCCAAAAATCAACCAAAGGATCTAGCATGATTAGTCAATAAATAAAGTTGGGATGCATATCTATGATTATTGATTACTTCAAGGACACAAAGGTTCAACTCTTTTAACTTATTCTAAAAGCGTGCATATGATAAACACTAGTACTACTACACATGCACTGCTTAAAACCGACAGCAATCATTGCCACTTTTGACTCACATAGGTAGCAAGGCAAATTATCATACATTGTGTTGAAATCCATTGCCACCCTATAATTGGAGATTTATTACCATAATCCACTATCCAGATTCCATCCTTTTCAACCCAAAAAGCCTTAAACTCTGGCTTTCACAACTTCAGCTCTGTTGTGTGCAGGCAAGAGGGGTTACCATAATTCAATTCTTGCACATAAATTTTTTTCTGTAATGTATCAATGTCATATGATATGTTATTTAGACTCTTCATTCCGTCTCATGGAGATATTTCAAAAGTTAGTCTAGTCAAACACTAGGAGTATAGCCATGTCGGACATAGGTGCCCAAGTCCATGTAACATAGATCATATGAGCAAATATTATTGTAATGACATGATATCCAGCATTGACATAATAATCTGTTGAAAAGCGTGGAAATTTTGAAGCGTACAAAGAATATCAGGCATGAAAGGTACCTGCAAAGTGCGGATAACTGATTCTAGATGCAGATGAAACCATTGTTGAAGTGAGTGAATTCTAAGATGAGCTCCAACTTACTGCAAGAATGCATCTGCTGCATTTTAGGACCAATGTAAATGAGATATGATAAGTCAGCAAGTATGAAAGATGCATAAAAAGTATATGACAAGAACCGGACAAACCAATTCAATGCTTCTTCAGGACCTGAAATCCTGTAGAAAGAGTCTGTCATCCTAGACTAGTGTTAGTCATACTCATCCCACCAAGTTTATTGCAACAATGAGCAAGCAAGAGCACGGGTGAGTGCTCAATCAAAAAGTTTGCTACTTTAACCAGATTCAACAGAACACATAATAACACATAATGAGAAGCCCAGTGAGAAAGAAAAAGTAGGCAACTAGTTCAAAAGAGAGGCAACTAGCAACATCTGCGCAAAACACATTTTCATATTGTCTAGCACCATCATTTTGTTAGCAAATCAGTATATAATGCCCACTACTCACTCCATCAGAGTTGCCACAGCTGAAAGTATTTTTGTAGACATTGGTGGGTCCAAGAATCCTGACCAACAACCTTGTTTTGGGCGCCAAAAAACTCTTTTAAAAAGAAATGGAGAGCCAAAGAAGCAAACAATTTATTATCATGGAAGCAATTATAACCAGTAAGAAGTCAACTCACAATAAGATGAAATCCAGATTGGTCATTCTGTCATTTCATGCCTCAGCATGTAAAGGCATAAGATTCCCAGACAACCAGTGCAACATCCTACATAGTTTTCAAGTTGTGCAATGATTACCAAGTATGTATTAGTAAAAGCCACCTTGCACCTCCCAAGCTCATTCACTCCAACAACACAACAACTCAACTTTAGATGGCGAGAAGGCATACACTCATCCTCCTCCTCTTAGCATGGTTTCTCTTCGCGGCTTTTCAATTCAATAGCGCATTCAGCAAGGTTCAAGCTACTAAATCAGGTACGCTACTCTTTTTGCAATCAAATTCTAGGAAGTAATAGTGGATAATGCAAATTGCTATAGCAAAACACACAGTTCTATCACTTTCATACATTGTACACTGACAAACAAGTCATGAAGGAAATACCTTTTTTTTTTTGGGTCACTTCCTGCAGTCAATTTCAAGCCACGATCTTCACAGTCCAGCTCAAAGTGGCCAACCAAGCATCATGTTCCTTCTTGGGTAGGTGTTGCAGTAATCCCCTTCATCAGGATTGACAGTACATAATTTCAGACCAATTACCATCACTTAAAGCTTTAAGCAGTTATCTAACCAAATGAAGTTTCATGTGGCAGGAAGGTATGAGAACAATTCATAAAACGCCATCTGGACCAAATCCGGCTGGAAACCAACGCCCACCAACAAGACCGTGAATAAATGCAAGTGATTCTGCAAGAAGAGTAGAGCTGACAATGCAGGAGCATCTATTTAAGAGTTAGGATATTGTGGGTGTACAAAGATGCAAAAGTAATTACAATTTCAAGTTCATTATGCTTCTCTAATGTATCCTCAATTTATCTGGCAGTGAATAGTGCATGCATTTACTTTCTGAATGCTGTTGCTCGACAAACAACTGGTTTTCTTTGTGGAGTGTGTGTGTGTGTGTGTGTGGGGGGGGGGACCATAAGCATGAGCATCCGTGCTTCACAGCTTCAAACATTATTTACGAGTGAAACTCCTAGCAGACAACTGATGTAGAATTCAATAAAATCCCAGCAGATGAAATGAACTTTGTGCAATTACCCCTACAAGTAGTTATTGCCCAGTCATGCTAGAAGTAGGCATATGCTGAATACATGGACAGCAAATAACAGACAAAATATATAAGACGGCCATACACCTATATAAAATGAACAGTAGTTATATAGGAAATCAGGCAAGGTCATTCATGCAAGATTTAAAGATAAAAACAAAATATACTTGTTAGCGGTTCTGACTTTTGAGCAGGCAATGATTCAATATAACTCTGAATAACAATGTACAAACAAGTATAACCCAGTGGAGTTCCAAGAGTGCAGATAACTTTTCTCCAAAAGAGAATCCAACAAAGACCCACAAAACCAGAATAGCGTCTGCTAGAAGTTGCTCATGTGAATCATCAGCAGTACACAATTACATGAAAATACACAAGATATCAATAACAAAAGGCGTATGAGGAATATGGTAGCTTTTGATTCTAATTGGATACTGTAACAATTTAGCTTTACAAAAATGTGGTCAACCCAATTACATGGAAGGGGCAATGGCAAATGAGCAGCTTTGTAACACACAAATAGCCAATAAAACAGCCACTATGACACTGACTAGGGTATGATTTCATTAGATATACAAAACTGAATAGAACTACATACAACTAATGCAGTCAACCCACACGCTTTCGCTTTGATCGCTTGCTCTTCTTTGGAGAGGAATATTTGGGAATCTGCTTGCTGCCACTTGACGCATACGCCTCTTCTAATTCATCCTGTCAAAAGAAGCCCACATGATACAATGTTCAGTGCAACACCAATTTACCAAGTTAGCACTTAATATTCACACCTCAGAGTACAGCTGAGTGATGGGATCAATATAATAGATACTTTTGAAGATTGGGAATATATAGTCGGAACTACTAATGAATAAAGGACTGCAGGTCAAGAAAGAAACTCCATGCTGTTATAGAATCAAGATAATGAGACGATCCTGCATTTCACACAGGAAAGCACAGAAATACTACAAAACAGTGACTCACTGACACATAGAGTCCCTTGGAACACAAGATGCACAGTCGCACTCGACTTCAATGATCATGCAAATTGAAGATAATAAGAACTAGAAGTCTACATCATTTAGAACCAATTATCAAATGTTAATCAACTTTGGCAAAGAAGCTGGATGCATTCAACTCTTTGACATGCAACAAATATGCTTATAGAAAGAACTAGAAAATTTAGACATTTCTTATCAATCTCGTTGTCCAAGCTTGCATTGCCATATGTCTGACAACCCCTGCCTTATGAGGCCACTATCCTTACCCTCTCTAACCTCCCAGGAAGTCATTATTCACGGCTGTTATATTCTAACTTCGCACATCATAAATTCCTAGCACAATGGGTTATGACCACTGCAACACAACAATACAATTATTCTTAAAACTGTCTCCAGCAGTAATCTATTCATGAGTGGTGCTAATAGATTAACAAGCCAACTCTGACGCCTAGGTGCACTAGCTCCATGAGAAAACTTAAAGAATGCTCAAAACGATGCATGCCATTTTAGTATTGACTAGCATTGGAATCTTAGACATCGATTAGATGACAAGGTTCAGAAACATGAGTAAGTATTCACAACTGAGCCTCAAATTTATACCCCTCCTTACAATGGCCACATAAGAGAATATGTATCAAGTTAGAAAAAGAAATCCAAACACCAGAAACATCATAGTATCTAAAGATGAAGAAACCGACAACCGACTGATATTAGCATCTTTAAAGTTTAAAGATCAAGACAGCCATCAATATTGAATATTCTGGCTAATTAAAAACAAAAAGTTCAGAGTCTCTTATTCTCAGAGTCATTTGATTCACATAAGAAATCTCCATGGTAAGTTGCTTACTGTTTCTTTGGATTCCTCATCTGACCCCATTTCAGAATCAGATACAGATGCCTGATCATCTGGCAGTGCTTTGCTCATTTGTTGCCCTCTTGCTGCTTCATTAAATGGTCTTAACCTATTTTTCAAAAATAAGAGGGACATTGAGAAACCTGTCATTAGAAACACTACATGAAGTTAACATATCCGGTATAATCCATACCTGTCATCAAGCTGAGCAGGTTGGGAAGCAGATCGCTTTGCCTTTCCAGCACTAATAATTCCACTGGCATTCTTATTCACAACAGGTGTTGCGCCACCTAACTTGCGCAGCCATACCTGCTGTGCAGTACTGAGGACATTATTTGTAAACCTGCCAACCAATGTCATATGCTTCAGATATTGAGACTTTAAATTGCTATTGGGTAGTTTCTAGTTGTTGACACGACACATATATACTCACTGGAAAACAATCTTGATGAACCATCATATATTAGTACTGATTTTAATTGGAGAGTTAACCTTCATAGCAAAACATTAAGGCAACATTCTTCCAGAACTATGACATTATCTATACATGATACTATGACAGTGCTGCCAGCAATATCAGCCACATAACCACAAACTGATACAATGCAGAAACTGCTCTACTATCTTTGCAAATACAATGAAATACTAAAAACATTGAAGACAAAAATGAGAATGGAGAGAAGGATTCGGAGAGAAACCAGTATATGGATAATCCGGATGGGACGGATAATGAAAAATAACCGATCATGAGAGGAAGGAACTTGAGGATGAGAAGTGAATTCTTCTGAGATGGATCAGTCTGTCGAAGAATGCCTTTCAGCAATTGTGATCATAAAATATATAGGTAAACAATGAATAACAGATAAAAAAAAGGCAGATGTTCTTACCTCCGGAGGCTTCATAAGCTCCATTGAAACATATTGTGAGACGACTAGCAAGACAGGTAAAACAAGATAGGCAGCAGTATCATTCCATCCCAGAGGTGGATGACCATCCTGCAAAGTGACATAATATCAGAATGAAGAAAGGAAAGTGATACACAAGACCATAAACAAACAAAAACAGCACAATTGAACATCATACTCAAAAGTCAAAACATGTATATCCATATACGTGGGACACGAGAAAGTTGAGTGACAAACAAGAACCTACAATGATTTTAAGACAGTCATGAAAACTGATAAGCTGCCGTGACAAAAACAAAAGGGACATGAAGACAAAACGAGTTGAGGAAAGACTTTCTGATTGGTTCAATCACAGCAGCCCAGGGACAGGAAAGTCAGCATATGCACAAAAGGTGGCTAATTTGGTGTTCGAGCAATAAGAATGAAGAAAGAAGTTGGACATTGAATGCAAAGGGACAGTAGAACCTGAGATAGTATTCAGGCAAGAGTCAAGACCTAGACAAATAGCCCCTTGCCAAGAAACACGGGGAGGGGGGTAATAACCTCGCTGTTATATGCTACTTTCATTATATATTATATATAAACAAATTGCAGTTGTTTTACTCCATATTACACACTTGATTACTCCAAAAAGGCTAGAAAAGTAAGCAAAATTGCCCAAATTAGTGGGCCAAGCTTTAATAAGTTGTTCTAGCTAAAGTGACAACGAGAACAACAAGGCTAGAGCAACAATGAACTAAAGAGAAATGAACCAAAGAGGAAAGACTATAAAATTAACAAAAGCATACAAAGTGACATAAGAATGCTAAAGCTACTGTGCAATCCCCCACTGCACTCAGCTAGATTCCCTCGACACATCAATCTGTCTGATCTTCAATCAGTCATTACAGCACAACCTTCTCCGTTCACTTAAATAAATCATCAACTCTATTACTTCCAGAAAAAAAATCGTTGGTTTGACCGACAAATTAGGTGGGAAGATGGACCTTCTTTCTTTGATTTTCAGCATCAGGATGATCAACAAGCTGGCAAAGGCTTTTCTCTACTTTCAGACCCAAAAATTCCGGCTCAAATAAAGCTTATGCGAAGCCCACAGGCACTGTCCATATTCTTATTTCTCCATGCCAGAATATCAGGAGCCCTCAACAACATAAAGTGAACTGCATGAAACATTTTGACCACATTCTTCAAACTAAATTTATCCTCTCCCTATGTTATCGGATCCCAGCCTATTCAGACCATGTACATAAACAATCGAAGTTTCATAGCAAGAGACTCATGACAGTACTCTCCACCAACAACAAACTAAAATCTTCCTCAGAAAGAAGGGGGCAAGTGGGGGACCCTAAAGACAACATATGACAAATAAAAGATTGATGTTGCTTCACTAGGATATAACCACAACTCACCAAACAAATAAGTGATAGTGTAATACAAAAATGCATCCAATAAAACTGTTAGAAAGTTCAATGATTTAAGGCAGCAGTACCACAAAAGGAAACAGCCAGGAGACACCGGCACCACTTTGACGTGCAGCAATTGTAGTCGGTCCCCCCAAAGAAGGAATCCAAAAAAATCCTTCTGTAAACAGTCCCTTCAAGTAAAGAAGTTCAGATGATAAGTTAATTCACAGAAGTAAATTTTGAGATAACCCTCATAAGGCAACTATATCTGCACATAGCTTGAAAATCACCTCATTAGCTACATTCGAAAGAGCTTGATACAATCCTATCCACACCGGTATTGTTGCCAAAGTAGGCAGACAGCCTGTCATATGTGAACATGGGAAAAAGAGACAGACATCAATACAGCTCCAGACCCTCAAAATCACAAGACAAAAGGTAAGTTTAGAATCATGTATTCTAGCAGTTTAGAATTTAAGCAGTATCTGGCCAGCAAACATCATACTTCCTCAGTTTCAAATTACTTGCACCCAAGCTTCTTAGCATGCAATTTTGGAAGGATGAAAAGACTAGGTAAACAGACAAATAAATGAAATAAAATTAGAACATAATCACTCCTCTTACCGGTGTTTAAATTATATAATTTAATAAGTCATTTACCTTGTATGTCATCCTCCTAGAACTGAGTACCAAGTTTGTTGCAAGTACTATGAAACAGAGAAAGCACATGATAGTGGCATTCTATACTCTATAGCCCAGCCATGATATGAAGTAGTAACACCCCCCAGCCTAGAACTCCAGGCTACATAAACCACCTAGTCATAAGATCGAACTAGATATATTGCCACTTACCAATATATCAAAAGATAATAAATCTAGGAATTGAATGATTGAATCATAAGTACTCTCTGCATTCCATATTAGTTTTTGTCTCCAGAGGATGAGAAACATTAACGGAACATCATATATTTTGACTTCTCCCACCAATTATATTATTCCTTCAAACCAATAGCATTTTAGTTTGTGGCATATTGCATCAGCAAGTATTCTATGCGGCTGGCCGCACGGTTAACAACTATGTGGCCGCGCATAAAAGACAAACTAACTATATTAAAACATAAGTAACTCCTTCAATTTATACAAGTAAACCCTAATAATGGTAAGTAACCCCAAAAAATTAGAAGTAACCCTAAAAAATTATAAGTAGATCTTATTATATTGATCAGTAACCCTTAAGATAAGCAACCCAATAGAAGACATAAGTAACCCCAACAATTACAACAGCCCCTACTATAGTAATAAGTAAACCCAACAATTATAAGTAACCCCTTGTATATTAATTAGTAACCTCAAAATACAATAATTAACCTTTATATGTGGACTGGCAACACCGTTAACTATAGGTGTGGCCAGCCACATATAAGACTTTGTGTTGAACCATATATGTTTTTATTTATTATTAATGAAAACTTGCAAGCTATTTCAGACACCGTGAAAAGGAAAATTGACAACTAATATGGGTCAGAGCCTCAGAAGGAGCAGTAAGAATGCAAGATATCTTTAGGACAGTCTACTCAAGTTCATACCTCAGGACACAGGCCCAAGTACAAGATTGGGTCAAACATTTGTTCAAACTGAAGAGGTCAGAAGAGGATTAAGTTACAACCAGTACAAAGTCAATATTTTGTTAGAGTTCATAGGATTCTTTGTTATTCTTTCCTTCTGCAGTAAATTTCGTGTACTAGTACGTATGTAGTATAAACAAGCTGACACAGTAAGAAGCTAGAATTGAGATTTTCATTCATAAGTTTTCATCTCCTGTTTGATAAAATCATGGTGTCCTCTTGCTTCAGATGGTCTTGTATTAGAGCAGGTTAGGTTCCTCCATCATTAACATTTCTTGATTCTCTAGTTGAATTAGTCATTTGATTTAGTCAAACAAAAATCACATCTACTTGTTAAGTTCTCATTTAAAATCAACTAGAGAATTGATTTAAATCATCAAAATCATCGATTCTTGATTGATTCGGTTCAAAATGATGAATTCAAATTCAGTTAGAATCTCCTTCATCCTTTTGATAATCCTGAAATGAGATAACTGGCTCCTAATTCTGGTGGTGGTTGCTTTGGTAATTGGAAAAGATTAATGTTGATAGCTTTGTCTGATAAAACCAAACTGATCCTCTTCGGTAGGGTTGTTTATTTCGGATATCCAATCCGATCCGAAATGTCGTCAGATCGGCAAAATAGAGATCCGAATCCGATCCGAAAAAAATCAGATATCTGATTTGTTTTTCCTCTATGTTTGTTTCCTTGTGCATATAAACAGGATTAAACTCACAAATCTTCCATCATGATGGATGGTGGCCTGAACCTAAAAGTAGAAATACTAAACAGTAGAATTTCAACACAAAAAACAAAAGAAAAAAGAAAGCAGAAAGAGAGAGAAGATGAGGACATCTGAGTTCTAGAAGGCTGAAGATGAATCAGAAAGTGAAGAAGAAAATGACGAGGCTGCAGGTGAAGAACTCAAGGCGGTCGGTGAAGCTAGGGTTGATATCTCGAGTTTTTGTCTTCCAAAGCAGCTGTCATGAGGGCCGGTGAGGCGGTGAGCGGTGGGGCAGTGAAGTGGGGCCACGAGATGATTTTGGTAATTGGTAGAGTGGTGCGAACTGCGAATGTCGAAAAGTGTGGTGCGAAAGTCGAAGAGTGAAGACCGGAGAAGAACAAAAGTCGTGCGGTGGCCGGCGGAAAGGGGAGTGGGATTGCCGGAGTGGGGCTGGGAAATGGTACGAAGAGTCTCGTAGAGTGTTGGCTTATTTCGGCTGAATAGTGATGACATTGGTTTTGTTTTGTTAGCCCTACTAGCATAATTTTCTGGAAAAAAAAATTATTATTTCAAAATTTTTGGATATCCGAAATAAATTTTTCTCGATCCATATCCGATCTGATTTTTTTCGGATATCCGATCCGAAATATCCGAATTCTAAAAAACCAGATATCCTAAATTACGGATTGGATCGGCCGGATCGCGGATCGGATATTTTTGAACAGCCCTACAGTAGTGCATACTTCCTTCAATGTTGATAGTGTTGTCTTATAACCCTGAAATGAAATGATGAGCTGCTAATTTTAACGACGGTGGTTTTGGTTATTGGATATAATCAATGTTGATAGTGTTGTCTTATAAAACCAAGTTACGTATCGCTGATGGTTTTGTACCAAATGTTAATAGTGTAACAAAATGATAATAACGAGGGTTTGGAATGTCTAATTAAAACAACAAAAAACAAGAACTGTTTTGTACTTCTGTATTTCAAGGGAGATACAACTATTTGAGGAGAAATTTGGTTGCATTCATGACAGCAAGAACTATCTGACTTGTCTCTAGGAACGGTAAGCATTCCTACATAATTCACCAAAATCATGATTATTTGGCTTAATACATCCTCTGCCTGTGACATTGTGGTTGCGGTTGCAATCTAACTCAAATACACCATCATGCTCATCCAGATCAGAAAAATAGTCAGATCGAAGGGAAACTACAAAGTGGTGCAATGAGCCATTTTTATGATGCAGCCACTTCCAGGCATCTCCGAAGCACATAGCCTTCTTATCCAAGAAAGAAAGACACGTGGATGTTCACAACAAGCCTCATCTCCAAGCAGAATGAAGAATCTAAGGTTTCATAGTTAACAATAATAACTTGATATTCAGTGGAACAATAGGGATCATACAGTCACCACTCACCACTCACCAGGATCAGGACGAATGTCTAGAGTAGAAAATAATGAGAAGATTCTCATTTGGAAACAAGAGGGATTCAAGCTATCTTGGCTCAAGAAAAAAGTTTCCAGAACATGAAAGAAGTTGAAGCTACTTGTATCAGAATATTAGGCTCATTCCACTGTTAGCGAAAGCGTTAATGTCCTTATAATTCCTTCACCTGCTATATTACGACAAATAATGCTCCTATAGGCTATAGCTACCACTGCTATAAAAAAAACCTAATGTTCACCACATGTTTACTGCTGTAAATAAAGCCAAACTCTGGCACTTGAGATCTACTCATATTCCTTTTCATCAATTGGAGCTAGGCAAATGCCCATTAGTTTTCGCAGATGGTTGAACAAACTGGGCTACCTTTTACTACCAGTAGCAGTAAAGTAGTAAAGTTTTTCAACTACTAAGTATGTCCAAAATAATCGTGGATAACTAATCTGTGATGTACGATTCATATTCGATTCTTATTTTCGAATTTCAGTACTTTAATTGAGGATGCATTGTGGAAGGGCTAATGACGCAAGAGAGTTGTGTGAAGGAGATAACAAGAAAATATATTAGCAAAGGCATTGAGAACCAAAGGAGCTGCACATATATATGGTGCCACAATAGACTGAATCAGTTAAAAACAGACATTCACTGGCGACAGCAAGGGCACTGTTAATAATCAGATTATCTGAATGACAGTGTATGGTGTGCCATTTATTTGGTAGGAAGGGTCCCCGTTTAAAACCTCAATCATCCTACGAAAATTTATATGGTCAACACTTTTAAGAGCTTAAATGTTGTGTTTCCACACCCAAAGATGGCATTGAGCAAAGTTTGAACCCACAGTTGAAGCTTGTATGTTTGTTGGTTATCCTTATTCCCATGTTCATTAAAAATTAGAAGGTCTTAAACCTAGCAACATATAAGATCATTATGTCCAGATAAGTACTTCTGTAAGAAACATTTTTCTTTTCATTCTCATCCCAACCTTTTCCTAATTCAGTTGAATCCTAGTTTGGTCCTCATATTAAGATACTAACTAGAGAAAGGACCAAATATGCTAAAGCTTGAGAGCATGGCAAATTCTTTCATAGTCTATATATTTAAAAAAACATAGAACATGAAATTCTCATCGAAAGTTCACCTGCCAATGGATTAACACCAGCCTGCTTATAAAGACGTGATGTCTCGAGTTGTATTCTTTCCTATAAAAGAAACAAATAACTACATTAGAAACTTTACTTACAAAATAATTTGAAGAGCACCACCATATCATACCATTGGTTTCAGAAAGAATAAGATTACAAGAGAAGGGAAAGTGAAGGCAAAAGAATGAAATATCATTGTGTAGGCGAAATATAACTAGCACATGTATAGTAATGCAGTTGCTTGTGTTCGACGTTTTCATGACGAGGTCATCACTTCTACGGTGAAATTTTGAGCTCTTTAACATCTTCATAGAGCACAACTCACCCAATGGCTAAATCACTTCACAAGAAATTCATAATCACACAGGTTCTCATAATATTGCACTACACAGTACTGTGTTACTGGTGAAAGTTTCAAAACCAACTCAACAACAGCCCATGTAAAAATAAGAACATTCAATTTTGTGAAATGCTACCTGATTTCCTTTGTATCTTTCTTGTATGGCTTTTATCTTTGGTTGAAGATTCTGCATTGCCAACGTTGATTCAACCTGCAAAAAAAAAAAAAAAAATATCAATAAGCTAACATTACCGTAAAAGCACAAGTAGTTCCAAGGTATTCAAGCATCATATTGTCCTCGCGTTATAATTTCTTGTGTGATTTCTCATCCTTAGAGAGAGTTGCAAAGCTAAATCAGACATATGGGTCTATCTCGTCCACCAAATGCAAAGTCAATTGGTGCAAATATATAGCAAAGGACATATCTCAATCAGGAAGGGACATTCAAATCTTGAAAGAAGATTACCACAAACCACAAAGTTTCCTGATCTCTAACCTTAAACATTACATGCGTAAATGCCTACATCAAATTTCTCAACCAGAGATCAATGACTTGGATCAAGCAGGATTAAGCCATAAATCATATGGCAGTTTTGAATAGACCAACGACAGATTTTGTGCTGTTCTTAATGAACAATCTTATAAAAGAGCAAGTCATCGGCCCTTAATCTATCAATTAAGTTATGGAGAAGAAGAGTACACAATGTAACACTTACTTGTTGCTTTGTCAAAGGAAAAGTTGCAACTTTCACGAGGACAGTAAGCAATATTATTGCAAATCCATATGAATAAGGCACGTGTAAAGCTGAAAGCCCGTCCTTCATAACCTAACCAGTGAAGAAAGTAGACAATTTACAAGTGAAAGACATGCGCATATATTAAAAAACAAACTATACAACATATGACTACCTAGTGAAGTTTACACAGAACACAAAGTTTAGAGGGGTCATGCGATACACACAGCTTACCTTCACCACCAAACAAACTGAGCATATTGTTTCACCGCAAAGAAATTATTTCATATAGACTAAAAGTCCTAAGGGAAAGCAATAGTACAAGAAATACAAATAACTATACAAGTGTGAAAAGAGCGGAAAAGGTTGAAAAATGAGAAAGGCAGTATGATCAGTTGCAAAATCAAACTATTTACTGTATCTATCAAACTGCTATATCATATCCAATTTCACACTACATATCAACGAATATGATGAAAAATGTATGTATGCACAAAGGGTACAAGGATAGCAAGATATGAAAAGTCAGATATTGAATATGAGATCAGTACTGCAAAACTTCTTTATTAACAGCTTGCAAGGGTTTATATTCAGCATAGCAAGAAGCTGTAGTGGCTAATAGTTGCTTTAATAAATTTTTGTAGTTTTACTATGTATTGTCTGCAAAAGTAAGCATAGTAACAGTTATTCAAATGAAGTTCGTAAGTGGTTTAGCTGTTAGATTCAATTATAAAAGGAAAAGAGATCATATCTCCTCTAGTCCTCTCTCAATAAAATCAATGGGAAGGTAAATGCCACTTGCGTGATTTTTCATTATCATTGATGTTCAAGACAATTTACTTCAGCTATTATTGGCAAAGAAGTACATCTAGAAATTTACTTGATCATAAAGAAAGTTTTACAGGTCCATATAATTTGATGAACAATAGTCATTTTTGCGTCCCAACTCCGAAGTGATGTCTCGTGCCTCTCCAGCAGTCCACCAACGACCATGACAAACAAAAATGATTTCCATTATTCCTTTCATAAGATTGAAAGTTCCAATCTGAGCTATCTCCATAACTTTCAAGTTATTCTACATTAGCCAAAACTAATAAGGGGAATATCTTGCTGTACCCTAGAGAATTTCAACATTCTACGTTGTACTTTGTACCCCTGTGGTGCTTGAGTTACCTGGAAAAACGCTCGAATTCCAATAAATGGTAGTTTATGAACATTCTTTTATAAGGTATCAAACATATTGATCACATAAAGGATATACATTGATAATTATGCCTTTACTTATATACAAAGGTGATTTATTGAGGAAATAATTGCTCTCTCTTGTTTCAATTCTCAATGATTTGGAAAAGAAAACCTACCATGATTATGAGTTGACTTACATTAATTAGCAAGAAGGGCCATAAGAGTATATTTACAAGAATTCCAGATCACTTTAGCTTGATCGAAATGCATTTATAATGAGACAATGTAAAAACCTTAGGGGTATCATAGAATTTTTCTTGTATATCCAATTCACTTTTAACGCACCATTGGTATAATTGGTAGCAGGCTAGCAGCAACAAGCCAACAACAACTCCCATCATGTAATTTATGTTCAGCATCCAACTGTAAACCCTTGAGAAAAAGAATAAATCAAGATATAACCTTAATCCCAAAGGATGGGGTCGCCTATATGAATAATAAAGTTAAAAAAAAATTGCTATCCTCCTGTTTTGGTCACGTAATCACACTCCTTGACTCACTTTTTTTCCAATGCTGTTCAGTCCTCGAAACACAATATCTCTATTTCCTCTATTAGCCCTTCCTTAAATTACCCCACCTTTTCTTAATATTTCCACTCCAGACCAGTGCTTCACGATGTTGCCATTGGATAAGTTCTCACTATTGGTTTTCCTCCATTTAATCCTCGATAGCTGCCACTCTAATCCTACAGTGATACTCTTCATTACCGATTCTATCTCTCCTCGTATTGCAACACATCATCTCAACAAATGCATCAACCAAAATTGTTATCATAACATATCACATACGAGTATATAAATATATACGAACACAAATTCTAAATACATAATATCGTGAACTTGCCTTCAACACCTAATCTAGCAGTATAGTTTTGCAGCGAATCAACATACTTTACAATAGGATGATAGATTAATGGTCAAATTTTGCAAACATTAACCTCAGAAGTTGTTGTCAAAAAAAAAAAAAAAAAAAAAAACCTCAGAAGTCAAATTGACTAGCTATTTTATTAGATACGTAATCATCTCAAACTGTCAGACACAGAACAATTATTTTCTTAATCACTCACTATACCGCTAAACACTGAAATCGAGTAATATTTTACGACTACCAGGATCAAAACTGCTTGTAATTTCCTAATTCCAGAAGTCAAATTCACTAGCTAATTTATTAGATACCTAATCATCTCAAATTGTTTGATTCAGAACAATTATTTTCTTAATCACTTACTAAACCGCTAAACGCTGAAATCGAGTAATATTTCACTACAAGGATCAAAACTGCTTATAATTTCCTAATTCAATTGCATCAGCAACAAAACTACATACAATATTTCCTATTTATCTATCAGAACAACACCAAAACTACCGAAACCAACAGATTATACAAAAAATAATAAAAAATTAACTACACAAAAAAACAAAAATACAAGACGATTTCTCAATTCACAACAAAAAAAATCGAAATTCACCTTCAAAACGACTTCCATAGCGTCGGAAATAAACCCGAACCAGCCACCACTTTTCTGAACAGTAGCTCCAGAAGCGTCGGGAGAAGCAGAAACGGCGGCATCGGCGAGAGTATAAAGAAGACTTTCAGCTTTGCTATAAACTTCGCTCAAATTGATTGAACTTTCAATTGAAGAAATCGGTGGAATTTGCTGAAAGCTGAATTTCACAGTTGTGCTGATAAACTTGCTTCGATGAGGAAGAGAGTAGAATCCATAACGAGAGGATTTCGATGGAAGGACAGTTCCGATGAATGGCGAGGATGAAATTAGGGTTCTCGCCATTGAAGGAGGGAGAGCGAAGAATGGATTCAAATGGTCATGAGAGGTAGGAGCCTGAGTTCTCAGTGTATGGAGGAGATAGAAGAAGTGCTGCTACTCTTTTTTTCCCGTCCACGCATTATCCGTTTTAACGAATTTTAGTATCGAAGGGGGTATTTTTTGTAATATAATACTGGCCAATGGGTGAGTAACGTGTCTAAATTAGTGTCAAATGAGGTGATCATTAGTTTGAGAGAATAGAGATCATTTCCAAAATCAGTTTCAAACAATAAAGTGCGTGGAAAAAAAACAATTTAAAGATCATCACTCCCTCCATTCTATATTAATCGATATAATTCGACTTTTATACGTATTGATACACAACTTTTTTTTTTCGGATTTTTCACTGCGTACTCACGTGGTTTGACGAAATTCACCCTGCACCCGCGTTTTCAACAATTCACCCAGTGCCCCTGCAAGGTTTTGAAAAATACCCGACGTGACCCTACCGTCAACTTTCCGTTAACTTTTACCTTAATTAACCTAATTTAACCCTAATTTCTAACCCTACCCTAACTCTAACCCTTAACCTAAACCCTAACCCTCCCACCACCCCCCCCCCCACCCCCACCACCCCCGCCACTCCCCCATCACAGCAGCCCCCCTCCATCACCCCCCAAAGATAACAGCCCCATCCCCACCCCCTTCCCCACCGCTCCCTCCCCATTCCCATGACCCCCTCCCGTAAGGCCGTAACCTTCTCCCCCGCAGCCCGCAGCCCCCCCCCTCCCCTTCGAATTTCAAATCCAGATTTTCGAAACAAAACCCATATTTTCAACTCACAATCCAGATTTTCGAAACAAAACCCATATTTTCAAATCACAATCCGTATTTTCGAAACACAACCTCACTCCCCTTTGAATTTCGAATTTTTTTTTAGGGTTCGGTGGAAGGGGAGGGGGGTCGGCGGGGAAGGGGGGGGGGTTTCGCGGCGGCAGTGGGGAGGGGAGGGGGTTCGCGAGGGAAGGGGAGGGGTTTCGCGAAGGCAGGTGGGGAGGGGGGGGGGTTCGCAGGGGAAGGGGAGGAGTTTCGCTACGGCAGTGGGGGAGGGGAGGGGGTTCGTAGGGAAGGGGAAGGGGTTTCGCGGCGGCGGCGGGGAGGGGGAGGGGGGTTTGCGGGGGATGGGGGTGGGGGTGGGGGGTGGTGGGAGGGGGCGGGATGGGGGGCCAGGTGTAACACCCCCAAAATCCATACACGTCCACGACTACGTTGCACCGACTCAGGGAGTGTTACCGCCGCGGTGAAACGCAAGGCAAGATAACATCAAAATGTCAACAACTCCTTTATAACACTACATTGCAGCGGAAATAAAATATTAACTTCAAATTACAACTCGGGAATCACCATAGACCCCTTTTTATTCAAACCATTAACTATTCATACTAATTGTTCTATAAGTTCAATAAAAACATTTAAAAGCTTATAAACCGAAAAATATTCCCCGTATGCCAACTCATGCAAGAAACACCGAGCACACCTAGTCTGCTCCCCATTGAAGCATCAATGGTTCATCACAGTCAACAACAACACAATAACACACAATCGGCTATGTTGAGTACATAGTAAAGCGGTAAGTGCATACAAAGCATAAACAAGATAATAAGGATCATTCCTAGACATGATACTACCATAGCATTACATTCTTTACTATTTATTTAGTTGGCGTGACGAACGGGCACCGTCATCTTACTAGAATCATACGGGCTCTTGAATCCTTAATAGACAACTTGGTCTATTAGATGGAATGTAAACACGGTTTCGTTCCGTTCCACATCCATCACCTTAGTATGCATACCCCCAAGATCGTACGGAACATTCCGCCTACTTGAGTTATCAAAATTTATAAGGACACTACCGTCGTCACGAGTAGGCTCGCGTAGGAGTGTAGAACAAGTCAAACACTCCCCCCATTGTTCATTACTTGTAGGGAGTCCAACTACAAGTTATCGCCAATATCCTTCTTAATAATATTCATTCATACAACATCGAACATATAATCGTTAAATTCTTAGGTACATTGCTCAAATTCTCTAATTAAAGCAATCTCTTGCAACATCCTTGTTACAACAATAAATCATATGCTTTCAATCCAATTCTCATTTCATGCTTGTAATGCGATAGAATTTCGCATACCAATAATAACTCATTTCAACTCACAAGTCATACAACAAGGAAATACATACAGATTTCCAATTGATTTCATGTTACCAAACAATCTCATCAATCATAATCAACCACAGTTCCCTATCATGATTCTAGGTTCCAATATGACAATCATAACCTAACATGATACTAATATATCGAACTGAACTAGTACGCGTACGTACCTTGTAATGAAGAATCTTTGCTGACTATTAAAACGTTCCGCTTATGAAATTGGGACCTAATCGAATAATAGAAATATTTCAGTGCTAAATCCTTGATATTATTAACATATAACACGTGACTCATTATATAAAACTTAGTATTTCGGAGTATAAAAATAAGTAATCTTGTTGTTCATTAACTTTCTTTTCTTTCATAACTCTATTGAACTTAACGTCTTAAGAACCAATAATAGTGGGCAAAACTGATTTTAGTTAGTTTAATAACATAGTACCTTTACCAACTCCATTTAAATCCTTATATCCAATACTACTAGAATCAGATTTGAATAACAAGGCCATTATAACATTCTAACTATAACTAATAATCTGATTTTTTTGTTTGACTTTTACACTACTTTGTTTGCAATACCAAAACTTAACTAAATACCCATATAAGAACTACAAAATCAGATTTGAAGAACTAAACCAAAGTAATAATTAGTAATATGTGTAATAAATCTGATTTTGTTTAGTTCATAATATACTTTTATTTAAAGTCACAACTTAAACCAATATACATAAGGATGATAAAAACAGGATTAAGAAATGTAATTATCATAAGAACTATATACATAATTCTAAATCTGATTTTTGTTTATATATTATGCCTTGTTTAAAGTCATCAAATTTAATCAAAGATACTCAAAGAATAACCAAAAAAAATCAGATTATATAACTTAATTTAAATAAGAAAAGAGAGTTTTTTTTTTTTTTTATAAAAGCATACCGCAGCCACCGACGACCACCAACCACCGGCGGACGCGCGACCAAACTCCGGCAACCACCACTGGTTCGCACGAGCCCACGACGCACTCGAGCAACCAAACGACGCTCGACCCACACTTCGCGCGAACCCCACGCTCGTGAACCCCCAGCCGCGAACGAGACTGCACTCCGGCAGCACCGTCTTGCGCCCTAGTTCCTGCCGACGACCACCGCACTGCGCTCGAGTTCCTGCCGACGAGCAACCGTGCCTGACGAAGCCGTAGGACCGACGAGCAGCAGTGGAGGACTGAAGAGGGAAGAAGAAACGTGGGAGGAGAAGGAGGGAGGAGAGAGAAAAATCTTTGAGAAAAAAAACGGCTGAGTATAGGGTTTGTATTATGTTTTTTTTTTTTTTCTCTTTTCCCTATTTATAGCATGAGAAACCTTAGTTTTTTTAGGATTCGTTTCCAAATCGACTTCTGATTTATTATTTAACCAAACCGAATTAAAATATAATTAGGTACCAAAGTAGGTTGTTTAATTAAATTATAATTGTAGTCTTACCTAAACTATAATATAAAATACTTTCACTTGTACTTTATATTTTCTTATTTAGCAAAATAATTCCTAAAAATACGGAGTATTACACCAGGGGTGGTGGGAGGGTGGTGGGAGGGTGGTGGGGTGGTAGGAGGGTGGTGGGGTTAGGGGTTAGGGAGAGAGATGGGTTAATTAGGTTTAATTATAGTTAATTAGGATTAATTAGTATTAATTATGTTAGTTAGGGGTTAATTTCGTTGATTTAGCCCTAATGACTAACAGAGTTGACGTCCGTTAGTCATTAAGGGTATTCTGGTGATTTTTTAAAACCTCGGGGGTACCAGGTGAATTATTGAAAACGCGAGGGTACCAGGTGATGAATATTGTGAAACCACAGGGGTACCTAGTGAAAAATCCGTTTTTTTTTTTTTGATAATCTGTTTGCATTCATTTCATTGTTGAATCATTATAATATCCATCCCAAGCTCATCAGGGAGGATTGATTACACACTCCTAACAAACAGCAAGCAGTTAATTGGAATGTTAAATTACAATCCTGAAGTACAGCATCTTAGAGCCAAGCCAAAAATTCATCTGCACGAGTTAATCCTTGCTTTGCTAATGTATCAGCTACAACATTGGAGCTCCTTCCTTTGTGAGTGATTTTGAGATTCAGCCACGACCTCCTTGCATTACGGATGAAATTTAACTGAAAAATAAAATTCCAAGGCCCACCCTGATCTTCATTGCACCACATAACCGCATTTGCCGAATCCGATTCAATTATCAAACTGTGATTTTTAAAGCATGCCATGGTCATAGCAATTTGAGAGGCTCAAAAAATTGCTAAGATCTCTGCTGAATTTATTTCAATAAATGGAATAGGAATGGAGAAAACACACTTGAAAACCCCATTGCTATCTCTTAGCACGCCTCCAATGGCAGAACGAGAGAGGGATGAGATCAGTGATGCGTCGACGTTCCATTTAAATGATCCAGCTGGGGGGGGGGAGACCAATCATAGCGTGGATTTACCAGGGCAGATTTGCAAGAGGATAGGCCAACCTCCGCAGACCACAATAGACAACTGGGATTTCTGAGTATATCATCCGAGGAGTATGGAAAGGGATAATTCCAACCTTTGATCCACCAACTCAGGCGGATGAGAATCAAATCTTGCACTTGATTAACTGAGCTTGCCTTGCCGTAGAAAATTCGCGAGTTTCGCTCCTTCCAGATGGACCAAATAATGATTGAGAAGATGGCTATCCAAATCTTCTTAAAAAAGGAATTCTTCCCATAAATGATCCATTGATCAAAGGCCTCCATCAAAGAGAGAGGGAAAACCCAATTCATTCCCCACAAAGATAACCACCAGCACCATAGGTTATATGAGTAGGCACAATGCAAGAGAAGATGATCGGAATTTTCCACATGAGAGAGACAAAGAATGCAAATATTATCCTCCGGAGGAATTATTTTCAATTTGACCAACTTTGCTCTCGTGTTTATTCTGCCATTCAAAGCTAACCATGAGAAAATCTCAATTCGAGGTGGAATCAAACCATGCCAAATCTTTTTCCAATTATACGAAGAAGAAGAAGAATGGGAAAGAGTATCGGTTTTTCAAAGGAAAGAGATTTGACAGAAAATACTCCTGTTTTGCTCGGCTTCCAAGCATAGTCATCTTCATTTGTGATGGATAAACAAATTTTCTCCAAGGCCGATCGAAGCTCAAGCCACTCCTTTCTGTCCTGAGGCCTAAATTCACGGGTCCATTGCAGAGCCCATTGCCAAGTGGACCCAGACCAAGAGCCCAAGGAAGCTATTTTAGCATTAGGATGCTTAGATATTGAGAAGAGACGAGGAAAACGAGATTTCAAGGGGACTTCGCCCAGCCAAATTTCCTGCCAGAAAAAGGTGTTTACTCCATTCCCTACACTTCTCCGAATCTTGGTTTTCAGCATTTCACAGGTAGCTGGGTGTTTGAGAATTCCCGCACATAAATTCCGCCAAGGGACACCACGGGAGGGGACGGACAACTCATGAGGAATCAAAGAAGGAAAGTAGCCATATTTAACTTGTATTACCTTGCGCCATAATGCACAAGGCTCATTTAGGAATCTCCATATCCACTTGAAAAGCAAAGAGATATTTCTATGCAGCAAGTTCACACAGTTTAAACCACCAAGAAGCTTTGGTAAGACCACCTTGTCCCATATCACAAGAGACATGAAAGATTTCCCCACTTCTCCACTCCAAAGAAACTGACGTTGGAGCTTATTGATTTTCTCAATGACACTTTTGGGGGCTTGGAATAGAGAAATGAAGTATAATGGAAGACTAGCAATTGAAGCCTTGATGAGAGTGATTCTTCCGGCTATTGAAAGAAGCTTCCCCTTCCAAGTTGCTAATTTTCGTTCAATTCTCTTGATGGTTGGATCCCAAAGAGCAATTTTCGAAGATTTACCACCTATAGGAAGGCCAAGATATGTAATTGGGAAATCCCCCACTTTGCATAATAACGTCTTTGCCATTGATTGGAGCCAATGATCATCCAAATGAATACCATGAAGAGAGCTTTTATGAAAATTTACTTGAAGTCCGGATGCAAGTTGGAACAAAATAAGAGTCTTCTTAATATTAAGAAGGTACTCTATCTTTGGGGGACAAAAAATTATCGTATCATCGGCATATTGGAGATGTGTGATTTTAGGGCCACCACGAGAGACTTCCACCCCATCCCAAAGGCCGAGATCCGTTGCCTTTCCAATCACAATGCTTAAAGTTTCCACAATCAAATCAAAGAGGAAGGGGGAAAGAGGGTCCCCTTGCCTCAAACCGCGGTGAAGCTTAAAAGGAACAGTGGGCGAGCCATTGATTAGAATTGAAGCAGCCGCACTAGTGACACAAGCCATAATCCATGCTCTCCATAGCTCCGGAAATCCCATTTGAGATAAAGTCCAGTCAAGAAAAGACCACGCCACGCTGTCAAAAGCTTTATGGAAATCAAGCTTTAAGATTGTTGATTTGATCTTTAATCGGTGGCATGAATCAATGAGTTCCCCGGCAATCAAAGCTCCATCTAAAATTTGTCTCCCGGCTATGAAAGATGATTGATTCGGCCCCACTAGAGAGTTCATCACCCTTTGAAGCCTCCTTGCAAGTAGCTTTGCGATTATTTTATAAACGCAACCAACCATACTAATAGGTCTGAAGTCCTTGAACCCCTCCGGATTGTTACATTTGGCAATCAAAGCTATGAAGGCCACATTTGATCCTTTAGGCAGGCGACAAGTCGATCGAAACTCGTCAATAATGCTGTATATATCAAACTTTATGACTTCCCACGCCGCTTTGATGAAGCGGAAATTGAATCCGTCGGGACCAGGGGATTTTTGAGCATTGCAAGAATCCACTGCCTCATCGATTTCAGTCCAACTAAATGGAGCAATAAGAGCCGAGGCCTGATCAAATGATAGAGTTCTGAAATTCAGGCCTTCGAAGGTAGGCCTGGAGGAGAAATCTTCGTGAAAGATTTTTTTGAAGAAATTAACGGCTTCTTTTTGGATACCTGCAGGATCATCAATAATAAAACCGTTAGCAGATAAGGATGATATACAATTTTTTCTCTTTCGAATGGAGGCCAAGGCATGGAAGTATTTTGTGTTTTTATCTCCTTCTTTCAGCCACTTGGAACGAGAATTTTGGGCCCAGAAAGTTTCCTTTCTCTTGAGCCACGACCATAAATCAGATTGGGCGAGCCTTCTTTCCGCTATTTCAACATCATTGAGCGATCTCTCATTTGCAATTTGGTCCAACTCGTGAATTTTTTCTTCCAAGGCATGAATCTGATGGTCAATGTGACCAAAGACAGAGAGATTCCACGCCTTCAGTTTCTTTTTTGTTTCTTTTAGCTTATCCCCAAAGTGAAAAGAGTTATGATTCACCCAAACTTCTTTGATAATCTTCATACAACCAGGATGAGATAACCAGATGTCATGAAATCTAAATGGTTTTGGACCCCAGTTATTATCATTTTCTTTGATTAAAAGAGGACAATGATCTGAAATGGATCTCTTCATCATAGATACAGAGAGAGATGGGAAGGTAGAGACCCACTCGGGGTTTACAAGGAGCCTATCCAGCTTGCTCTTGGCTCGTCCCCTGTGCCAAGTGAACCAGCCATTGGATGCTGCGATTTCCGAAAGATGTAATTTCTGAATGAAGTTTTGAAAATATTGCATTCCTGATTGAGACCCCAGTTGACTTCCCCTTTCAGTGGGGTCTAGAATTTCGTTGAAATCGCCCAAGAGAAGGCATGGGGTGCTGTAGGTATGCCAGAGTTCCGAGATAGAATCCCATATAGTTGCTCTTTCTTCCTTGCTGCATGGGTTATAAATATTAATCATAACACCATTGAAGTTAAGAGCAGGGAAATGTCCACTTATTGCAATCCAGTTGGTGTTGATCTTATGAGAGCTCACGTGGAAAAAATCCGATTTCCACATTATCAAGATGCCACCAGAATTACCAATTGAAGGTGAGAAGAGCCATTCGACATTATCATCATTCCACAGTGATTTAATGATTTTGGGATTAAAAGATTCCATCTTGGTTTCTCGAATAAACACAAAATGGGGGTCATGAGATTTTATCAGTTTTCGTAGAGAACTTTTCTTTATTCTTGCATTAAGCCCTCTTAGATTCCAAGAAATGCCAATCATGAAGAAAGTTTTGGATTGAGAGTGAAGGTAAGAGATATCTTACTGTTGATGACCATCCCAGTCTTGCTTCTGTCCAAGAAGAATTTTATCAATTCGATGCCTGAGCTCAGACTGAGGACCGTTGAAGGTGAGGCCCAATATGCGAGCCATCTCAATGATGTTGTCTGCACATATTGGATCAGAGCCATGCGCCAAAAGGGGGGAATGGTGCACATGGGAATAGCTTGTTGAGAGAAACTTGAGCTTTTTCTTCTTTTCCAACTTTCTTCGCCTTTTTTCTTCTTGAACAGACTTCAGTTGGGCTGGAATATTATCTTCGAAACCAGGGGGGAATAATGGCCCCGAACATGAGGATGATCCATTAGTGCCAGATGAAGAGTGTTGTTTATTAAAGGGTCTGATTAGTGGCCCGAATTTATTGTAAGTCTTGACTGGTGACACGGGAGCATCATTTGATTTAAATCTGGACTGGGCCGGGGACAAGGGAACCAGTTTTTTTTTTTGGGCTGTAGCGGAGAGGGTGCCAGGGCTTTGGTCTTTGATTTGGAGGAATTTGGTGAAGTGGATAGGGCTAGGCTTTGATTAATGATGGAGTGGCTTGAGTTTTTTTGAGGTGATGGCTGACAGGAGTGGTCCCCATTTAAAGCTGTTTTTGGAGAAGCTGGCCAATTACTTCGGGAGGGGGCAACATCATTAAACAAGGAGTTACTGCTTTTAGCTTGGGGAGCGTGAGTTTTCGGCGGCTCAAGGGCGATATCAAAGTCCTGTCCAGCAACACCTAATATGGGAGATAGAAAGTCATCATTTGGAAAGTGACTTTTTGGATTTTTGGGAAGTGGTGAAGGTACTGTTGGATTGGATTTTTGCATGTTTGAGGTATGAGATGGGGTACTGGATTGTTGAGGAAGAAGTTTGTAGATTCTGGCTTCTGACACAAAAACTGAATAACTATTATCACTTATGTTCATGGACAATTTCCCATTTAACTCAAAGAGACTGTCAGTAAAGATAAGAATATGAGCACAATCATAATCTTTGTAATTGACAGAATTCACACTCCCGAAAATGCATCCAATTTTGTAAAAATTTTCATAGCTCCAAGCTATTAGAGGCACACCATAGACTTTGAGCCAAGTCTCCCTCCAAAGGGTAGCAGATTGATCATTCACATTTCTAATGGTCGTGAACCATTGGTCTAGCCACCCACACACTCTACCATAGATTTTTTATCTTCAAAAGAATCGAAGGTGATAAGATGAAGCATACCTCCCATTGCCTTGATTGTGAGACAATTTACCCCTTCGGATAAGATATGTTCCAGGATGATTTCTGATGACTGGGATGATGAAGCTAAACCAATGACACTACGCTCCAACATTTCTTGATTCTCCATACATACACTTCCTTCAAAAGCAGCTACGAAATCACCCTCAAGATCAATTTCCCCCAGCGAGTTCCTTTTTTTTTTCTGTATCCTCGCCCAGTGCTCGTGAGTTCATTGTTCGGTGATACGAAGGATCAGGGATGGAAGGGTTGATTTTTGAGTGGGTAGGAGTATCAAAAGGGAATGGATGTTGGATAGGTTTACATGGGTCGATTGAGGTAGGTGGTTGGTTATATTGAGGGTTGACTTCGAGAGGTCTTTGATGCAATGCAACATCTTTGAAGGATCTAGAATCTCTCA
This sequence comes from Beta lomatogona, assembly GCA_947646795.1. Taxonomy (NCBI): domain Eukaryota; kingdom Viridiplantae; phylum Streptophyta; class Magnoliopsida; order Caryophyllales; family Amaranthaceae; genus Beta; species Beta lomatogona. The sequence goes on along the minus strand of CANSNZ010000602.1, from coordinate 142,268 downwards.
TAGCGCTGGCTTGTTTTGGGATTTGTTTTTTGGGTGATTTCGATTTTTCTTTTGGAGGGGTGGGAAGGTCATAATTGATGTGCTTGTTAACAAGAAGGGGAGATTTATCATACTTAGCAGGGTGGACAGTAATCCGGTTTGCCTCCACTTTTCTTCTATTTTCATCCCTGACTGCAGTGGGTAAAGATTGGGGATATTGGAATTGAACAAAGGCACATTTGAAGATGTTGTTTTTACGGATAATTGGGATGTATATGAATTCAATAGGACCATGCGTTTTGATGATGTTGGCAATTTCATGGCTGGTGAGATGAAGAGGAAGGTGATTTACAAAGCATGTACGGGTGGCTTGGGGTGGTTTTTTTTGATGTGGGTTTTCGCTTACTTACCGTCTGCCATTGAAAGTCATGGTTTCTCACTTGGGTTCTCTCACTAGGTTCTCTCACTTTCTCTCTCATCATGCTATTTTTTAACTCATGATTTCTTACTTCTTTATTGATACACAACTTTGACAATATCTGTTATCAATTATTATATTTTTTATTTGAAATATATATAATGAGCTAAATCCAACATCTTTTAACTAACATTTGTCATTATATATTACTAAGAGTATATTATGTGAATAGTGCACATGGTCAAACTGCATCGAATAATATGGATCGAAGGTAGTATGAAATAGCTTTTTTAAATATATTAAGTAAAAATCAATACCAATTAGTAATATTTAGTTTAAATCAATAAATATGGTTTTCAACCTAGTAAAAGTAGTAGTTAATTGAATAGGGCCTTATATTTACTTATTTTAAGAAAAAAATCATGTAAGTTAAGTTATTATGTTTATATAAATTAAGTCAAGAGCCCATATATTTAGGTAACTAAGACAAGTTTAAGCAAAATAAGGCCCCGAGTTCAATTTCAATTACATTTAGTCTTGATTCAGATTAACTCAAGGCTAACAAGTGATAAATTTAGGAATCATGATTTTTTAAATTGTAGCCCATCTCAGCCCCAGAGGTGCCATGATCGGATTGTTTCTGGTAAATTCTGGATTTTGTTGAAATATGCCATAAAAGGGTTCAAAGTTAGAATTACCATGAAATATGATTATTCTATCAATTTGGGTTTTGTTCGGGTTGTTCATGATCGATACATGGCGCTTTCGGATGATAACTTCGGGACATATCAAGAATTGTCAGCTACTTTCGGAACATTTTTTTCCTAATAAGGATTAAGCACAATAAAGTTGAATTTCTAAGACAACAACAATTAAACATTGATAAATTATGTATTTAAGTACCCAAATTCAATTCTAATCCAATAATTTCAACGCGTTCAACTATGTCAACTCAATGCCAAGACGTTCAAGAAAGTTAAGTGCATGTCCGACATTTTATATTTATCTTTGGTTAAATGGTAGATGAGTTTTAAATAAGTGAAAATCAAGTGGCAAGTTATTCTCGGTCCCTTTACTAATAAATTATGAGGTATGTGTATTTTTTTCAATAAGATGTGTGATTTACATCATATACAACAGTTCCATCCGAAATGCTCAACAAAATGATAATTGGGTTATAATAAAGTTTGAAAAGATAAGTTTAATTCAATGGATATGAATATATCTAAAGTAATAAGGTAACCTGAATTTTAAGATCTAAACTAAAAAGTGCAAAACTTGACTCAACCTTAGTTTTAAATCGACAAGACAAGTCGATGTGACACAACCCTTAGCTTTAGCTTTTCCCTATCTGAAATATGGGAGGAAATAAAGGTAAATGCACTTCTAGGACTACCAGTTTTGCATCTTGAAACTTTTTTCTAAAACAACTTTTTCTTATTACTATTTGTCTATTTGATACTCCTTCTGTTTTTTATGTTTCTCAATTGGAATCTTGACACTATTTATACTTAGAGAGAATATTCTCAATTTTTCTCAATTTATAAGAAAAAAATATAGTCATGTGGGGTCTTATTTGATTTGTTTCAAGTAATACATTATTAATATTCAATCATTATAATTTTTACTAATATATAATGAAAGATATTTAAGTTTAAAGACGCGCACATGAAAGTGATGATGATGATAAAAAAAGAGGGAGTACTTATCATTTATTGTTTGCTGTCCAAGCGAATTAATAATTTCCATATGAAGAAAAATAAATAATGAAAGGAGTATCAAATGATTTTTTTGGGTTGAATTTTAAAGTGAATTATGTATGAAGTAAGAATATTTTAAACTTTCACAAAAATCTAGGTTTAAGAACCTCATCTTTAGGTTAACAATAAGTCTAGGGTGTATCGAGTTTATAATAGTTTAATGTGAACCTAAACAGACTATGATCGTGTCTTTTTCAACTTATCTTTGCTTATTTGAAAAATCTGAACTTATAAGTTATAACTTATAATGTAATCCCCCATATTTTTAAGTTATTTAATTAAATAGTTTTAATCATTTTTGAATTATTAAAGCTATTTAATTTCAGTATTTCAGAGCAGAAGGGTATTTTGGTCATTTTACCAAAAGAGTATTTGAGTATTTTCACAAATAAGTATTTTAGTCTTTTCAAGAAAGTATTTTAGTAATATTAGTGAGAAGATTATTTTGGCAATTTCGTGATCAAATGTATTTCGGTAATTTGATGAGTAAGGGCATTTTAGTCTTTTACCACACAATAAAAGAGGTAACCCTAACTTTCCCCATCTTTCACTAGCCACCTTCATCAGAAAAATCAAAGAAGAATAAGAGGAGTTTCTTCTCAAACTCTAGTATTTCATTCTTCAAGCCATTTTTTCTTCAAATCTTCAAGTTCAAACTAGTTTTGTTTTTGAAAATTATAGGAAGATCTTGCAAATATCAAAGGGAAGCAAAGAAGTTAATTTTTTTTTTTCTGATTTTATTTTTCTCTCTCTTCCCCTGCGTTTTCCGACCACCACTGTGGTGGTTCGTCGGCGGTTTTAGGGTGGCTGCGTGGGCTTGGCAGCGCTGGGCCACGCTGGGCAGCAGCTGGGCCACTGCCGTGCTGGCAGTAGTAGCAGCGGCTGGGCATGAGTGCCGCCCTGCCCACTGCCTCGCCGGTGGTGGTGCGGGTGGTGCTCGTGGTGGTGCCGGTTTGGTGCTATTTTCATATTTTTGTGGTTTTCGAACCACATCTAAAAAAAAAAAAATCTATAATTATTTGTTAATTAATTTACAGCAGTAATTAAGTTAATAATTAGTGATTTTTATGGAGTTTTAAGTATTAGTTTATAGTGGGTTTTGCCTACTAGTAAAGGTTTTCAAGTTTATGACTCAAAAATAGTTTTAAAGCATTTTTTAAAGAAAAATCAGCTTTATTAGTATTTTTAAAGTGCTGATTTTTATTTATTAAGTAGCCTTGAATTGTTGTTGGTAAGTACTAATTGATAGTACTTTGTTCTTAGTAGGTTTCAAGCATAGTAGAAGCAAGTGAAGCTTTTAATTGTTGATTTTTGTATGTTATCAAGGTACATACACTTTGACCTTTGACTTTAGTGTTTAAAGGTTTATTTATTGAGCATGAGGAGTAAGGAGAGGCTTATGCCTTATAATTGTTTGAGTACATGTTGAGAACTTAGCAAGGAGATTAGGAATGGAACTTTTGAGTTATTCCTATATTTGAAAAACATGTGATTGATGATAATTGCTTTTGAGCATGATTAAAGTTATTTAATGTTATTCTTGAAGCTAGGGCTTGCATGAGAATATTTTATTGAGCAAGGTCTCATTAGAAGTTATATCTTTTATTGAGCAAGGTCTCATTAGCAGCTATATATTTTATTGAGCAAGGTCTCATTATAAGTTATATATTTTGTTGAGCAAGGTCTCACAAGTTTTAAAGTTATTAAGCAAGGTCTCACGAGTAGTTGAATCATTGAGCAAGGACTCAATTGATTGGATCATGGATCCTTAAGAAAATAAGAAAGGACTCAAGGAGTCATTGAAGTAATAAGATGAGCAAGGTCTCAAAGAATTTAGAATTATTGAGTTATTTATGGTGTTTGTTGCATTCACTTGTTAAAGAAAGATAAGAAATTAATTTATTTGCTAGATGTATGATGATTGTGATTGTGTCTCACATAATGGGCTTTGGCAATAAAACTCATGGGATGGATCCCCCATGAAAATTGAACATAAGGGGGAGTTAGTGTGAAACTACACTCCTGCATATAGCTTAGCATGACGATGCTAATGCTTTTATTTTAGGAAAAATTGACAAAAATAAGCCAACCTTTGCCCGATTCGCCACATTTAAGTCAACCTTTTGAAAATCCAGAGATAATACAAGCTTTCCATCATTTAAGCCAAATTTAGGTCAGATTACCCATAACTTGTTCACAACCGGTTAAAAATGTTATGATTTTTTTCTCCTTTTTTCTTTAATTAATCTCCATCTCCTCCCATTTCTCACCTCCCCAACTCGCTCCTCCTCCCACTTCTGATCTCCTCCCACTTCTCTCCTCCCCCCCCTCTCTCTCCTCCTCCCACTTCATTCGACGACATCCCCGCCACTTCTGATCTCTTCCCTCTTTCTCTCTTCTCCTCCCACGTTACTCCCTCTTTCTTCCTCCTCCTCCTTCTTCACTCAGCTACAACACCACCAACCACCGCCATCAATTCCTTCTCTTTCTTCTACCACAACCACCACCATCACTGACTTCGGATGGGTTTCGAAACTCCTCCTTTTTTTTGACGAGCTGGTGGGATGGCGATTTAAGTTGGTGGATGAGGTTGGTGAAGGGGAGAGTGGCAGGGGTTGGTTAGATTTTGGGTGGGATTGGTGGATGATTGGTAGCAGTGGGTGGTTATGGCAGTTGAGAAAGTGGTTAATTTCGGGTTTTGGTGGATGGATGGGCTTGGGTTGGTAGGAGGTGGTGGATTTTTGGTGCAGGAGGTGGTTGATTTCGGATTTTTGGGTGGGTATGGTGGATTCGGGATTTGGGTTTGGGTTGGCGGTTGGGAGTTTGGGTGGTTGGGCCGGGTTTGGGTGGTTTTGAGGCTGGGGGTTTTGGGGTTTAGGGTGGTTTTAGGCTAGGGGTGGTTTGGGGTTTGGGTGGACATGGTGGTTTTGGGATGGTTGACAGTAATGGTGGGGATGGGTTCAGTGGTGGTGGGGCCGGGTTGGTGGTGGTAATAGTGGGGTTGGGTTAGTGGTGGTGGTGGTGGGGCTTGGGTTAGTGGTGGTAGTGGGGCCGGGCTTGACAGTGGTGGTGGGGCCGGGTTGACAGTGGTGGTGCGGGTGGGTTAGTGGCGGTGGCGGTGGCGGTGGCGGTGGTGGTAGGGCTGGGTTAGTGGTGGTGGTGGTGGGGCTGGGCTCCATGGTTACCGGTGGTTGGTGGTGAGGTTGGTTAATGGTGGTTAGTGGTAAGGTTAGGTTAATGGTGTTAATTAATCATAATTAAAATCATAATTAAACATTAACCTATTGTTTTGGGTTAGCAGGTTAACTTTTAGGCCAACCTAAAATTGGCTTAAATGATGCAAAGCTTGTATTATCTCTGGATTTTCAAAATGTTGACTTAAATGTGGCGAATCGAGCAAAGGTTGGCTTATTTTTGTCAATTTTTCCTTTATTTTATCAAGCAAGTTTATGGAACTCCAATTATCAAGATTTTTGAGTGGACTAGGCGTCACTCGTATTCTATATCTCTGAGATGTTGAGTCTAGAGGCTCACTCTCACCCTCTTTCATTACTAACAAGCTTAAAATTCTAGAGTCAAGTTATTTAAAGTTTATGGAACTTTTGTAAGAGGTGTGGGATATCTTACACAAGGAATAGTAGCCCGTATGATTCCAAGAGGATGACGGTGCCCGTTCATTGCCAAATAATAATAAAAGAAAGTATTTAGTAAGTTCAGTTATGTTTGTCGCATGTAGTGTCACAAGAAGAGCAAGCCGAAGTTGTTTGAGGATTGCATGCATCATTATTTGCATTAGTTCGTAGTGTTATGTACTCAGCATTGCTGATGTATGTGTTTCTTTGTTTCTTTTTTTGGTTGTTGTTTTTCCTCAACAACCCTGTGATGACCCATTTGGCGAGCAGAGCTTAGAGGAGAAGTTTCAGGTACAAGTTCTTGATGTGCATGGGGATCATAAGCATCCGGATGGGAATTATAGTACACGAGTACTTTCTTGTGTATTTAAGTTATTTTGAATTATATGTTTAACTTTACTTGACCATTGGGGTCAAGGTTTGACTTGTTTTGAAAATGGGACTATTATGGGATAGTTTCTGAGTTTGTAACTCATTTACATACTTTCTTATTTCAGTTGTGTTAAAGTATTTCCAGTTTATTTTAAAAGACTTCTGCTGTATTCTCTGATTAGCTTACGTATTATCATGCGTGGCATAACAACTCCCGCAATTTCTCCTAGTATATATAAGGAGGGGTCATGGGGGGTGTTACATATAAGACCTTATTAATTAGTCCTTATATGAAATTATCTTATTAGACCTTATTTTGTGAGTATGCCGAACCTTATTTTTGCCGAGCTGAACTTATCTAAACTTATTTGAATTAACCTAAACTTATTAAAACTTATTTTTTCTTGTAAGGACTAAAAATAAGTTGAACAGAACAGGGCCTATATCATGCAAAATTGGACAATTTAATAAAAAGTGATTATACCAGAATAACCAATTATATAAAAAAATAGATTATATCAAAACTGACTCTACAAAATGTGATTATATTACCTCTATTTTTTTAGTTGCAACATATGTCTTTTTGCACAAATATTAAGGAAAGAGGATAGAGGAAGATTTGACCCAATAGCCCATATTTTTTGTATATAGGGTAGGTAAAGTGAGGATAAAATGGTTAAATTACCCTAATTTTTTTTACCAAGAAAAGAAATGTTGTATCTAAACAAAAACACCTATAAATAAAAATTGTTGCAACTAAAAAAAATAGAGGAAGTATCAAATAAACTAACTATATCAAATAAAATTTGGCTATATCTTATATGGTACCTAGTGCACATAAGTTATTGTGCGACCTGTCCGTTCAACTTTTTTCTTTTTGGCTAAATAACACAAGTACATTACTATATTAAAAAAAATAGGCAGTTTTTGAACTGGGAACTGACGTTCCTGCGGAAATTGATGACAAACTTTCTCTACGATTGGTGGGTCGTTAATTAACCAGTAGGGCTTTCAATTTGGAGGCTTTTAAACGTACCATTACTCAATCATGGGAGCTGCAGAAGAAAGTCATAATACGAGCCATTGAAACAAATCTCTTTGTATTCCAGTTCTTTCATTGGAAAGACAAACAAAAGATTTTGATGGGGTGCCCATGGTGTTTTGATCAACATATACTTGCGTTGAATGAAAGTACAGGAGATGAACACCTGACACAGGTTCCTTTGTCCTTCTCTCCGTTTTGGGTACGTATCCTTAATTTACCTTTAAATTGTCGTGTGCGTGAGGACATTAAGACTATTGCATCTTCCATGGGGACTGTGATGGACATTGAACATGATGAATTAGGTATGGAGAAGTTCTGCAGGGTTCGAATTTTGCTAGACGTGTATAAACCTTTACGTAGATTCTAGAAAATAAAAAACAAAAATAATAATGTTGTTACGATCGAATTTAAATACGAAAGACTCCCTTTTTTTGCTTCTTATGCGGACGAATAGGCCACCATGAGAAGGATTGTGATGTTGTGGAAGGGCATGATGAAAAAACTTTAGGGTGGGGGCTATGGCTGAAAGCCTCGCCACGAAAGGGTCGGGTGCAGTATCTATCGGAGGAGGCAATGGTGTTGAAGTGCCAAAAGAAACTATTTGTGAGAAAGGGGTCTGCTCTCTCACCTTCGTCATCTTCGAATGCGGAGAGTAGTAATAAGGAAAGGAAGGTGGGTGAGAATGAGTTGTGCAAAGGGGATGTGCATGTTGCGCTTGTTGTGGGGTGTGTGAAGGGAGGTGCGATGGGGGTGTATGAGTTGTGTAAGGAGGGAGGTGGTCAAAAGTTAGCGAGGGAGGATGCAGGGTGTCTACAAAAGTCTGCGAGGGAGATTGGGGATAATAGGGAAATGGAAAGGATGAGTGGCAAGGCAGGGGACTCTCCTCATGATGGCTTTCAATACACTTGTGCTGAATCGGGTTCCATCTCTGCCTTTTCGGTGGGGCGTGGATCAGGCTCAAAAGGGAAAAAACCAAAAAAAGTTAAGAGGGGAGTTAGAAGCATGGAGGCAGTTCCGATCAATGAAATGATTGGACCGAGCGGAGGTAAGAGAAAGGAGGTTATGGTGGATGGTTTAGAGAACAAGCATGGCGAGATGGGGATGAATAAAAGGCAGTGTAGGGAGATGGAAGTGGACATACATGTTTTGATGGATGAGAGCTATGGCCCTTCGACAGTAGCGGAGGTTGGTTTAAACCAACCCCGCGAAGAACAATGAAACTCTTAAGTTGGAACTGTCGAGGGCTTGGCAACCCTCGTACAGTTAATACTCTCCGGGATTGGTGCTGGAGAGATAGGCCAAATTTGGTTTTTTTGATGGAGACTATGATTAACAAGCAAGCTTTGGAGAATGTGCGCAGGAAATGTGGTTTCGAGAATAGTGTGTGTGTTGGTAGTGTAGGTTTATCGGGAGGAATGGGATTTTGGTGGAAAGATATTAACGTTTGTGTTAAGTCTTTATCCACTCACCATTTTGCTGTTGATATTTGTCATGATAATGATAATGTTGTGTGGCATGCTATAGGGGTTTATGGGTGGCCCGAGGCCGCTAATAAACATCATACATGGAATTTGATGAGACAATTATGTAGTGGGGTGATTGTTCCTATTATGATGTTTGGTGATTTTAATGAAATTATAAGTTCGAATTAGAAGTTTGGTGGGGCAACAAGAGGTGAGAGGCAAATGGATGCGTTTAGAAGTGCTATGGATGATTGTGGTTTGATGGACATGGGATTTAAAGGAAATATTTTCACTTGACAACGGGGAAATTCTATAGAGACTCTTGTGAAGGAAAGATTGGATAGATGCCTTGCGAGTAATGGATGGTGCGCTTTATTCCCATTTTCGGAGGTGTTACATTTCCCCATTTATAAATCGGACCATGCTATGATATTGTTGAAGTTTGGTAAAGATAAGACTCGTTATAAGAAGGGGAAACTCTTCCGTTTTGAGTCACTCTGGTTATCGAATAACGAATGCGAAAAGGTTGTGGCAACTGCATGGAAGGATAGGGTGGGCAAGGACATACCAGTGAGAGTGGCGCATGTGGCTGGGGCGCTTTCGAGTTGGACCCAAGTGACCTTTGGGAATATACAGAAGCGCATTGTGGAGGTGGAAATAAAGCTTCACAATCTTCAAGAAAAACCCCCGGATGGTGCAATTTTAGAGCAATGTCATTGTGTGGCGAATGAGTTAGATGATCTCCACATATTGAAAGAATCTTATTGGCATGCTAGAGCTCGTGCAAACGAACTTCGGGATGGAGATAGGAACACTTCTTATTTCCATCACAAAGCTAGCCAACGGCGAAAAAGAAACACTATAAAAGGACTCTATGATGATGATGAGACTTGGAGATCGTCGAAGGAGGAAATCGAAGGTGTTATATCCAATTACTTCGAGGGACTGTTTGCTGTGGGCAGTCCATGTGATGTTGAAGACGGGGTTGTGGGCATAGAGTCACGAGTTACAACTGAAATGAACGAGAATTTGATGAAGGAGCTGAATGGTGAGGAGATCAAAGAAGCACTTTTCCAAATGCACCCGAACAAAGCAGCTGGTGTCGACGGTATGCATGCTTTATTTTTTCAAAAATTTTGGCATGTGGTAGGCCCGGATATTATTTGTTTTGTGAAGAGTTGGTGGAAAGGGGAAGTTGATTTACATGATATTAACCAGACTTGTATTGTGCTTATCCCAAAATGTGCTGAACCAAAAAGAATGTCAGAGTTTCGTCCTATAAGCTTATGTAATGTGATTTATAAAATCATCTCAAAAACTTTAGCTAATAAATTGAAGAAGTGTCTAGGTGAGTTGATTTCTATAAACCAAAGCGCTTTTGTTCCAAAGCGTTTGATTACAGACAGCGCACTCATTGCCTTTGAGATCTTTCATTACATGAAGCGGAAGGGGGATGGTAGGGATGGTACTGTGGCCTTGAAGCTGGATATGAGCAAGGTGTATGATAGAGTTATATGATAGAGTTAAATGGAGTTTTCTAGAGCATGTTATGATGAAGTTTGGTTTTGATATTCAGTGGATTTCGAAAATTATGAGCTGTTTGCAGAGTGTATCTTTTTCTGTTAAGTGCAACAATCAAGTGTCTGGTCATATTATACCGGGTCGTGGTCTTCGCCAAGGTGATCCGATCTCACCATACTTGTTTTTACTTTGTGCAGACGCTTTTTCTATGTTGCTCACAAAGGCAGTTAAGGAACAAGCTATTCATGGGGCAAAAATTTGTAATGGTGCTCCGAGAATTTCTCATCTCTTTTTTGCAGATGACGGTATCCTATTTGCTCAAGCTAATTTGCAAGAATGCTCTAAGATTGCTGATATAATCAGTTTGTATGAGAGAGCTTCGGGTCAAAAAGTTAATATAAGCAAGACAAAAGTGGCTTTTAGCAAAAAAGTGTCTGTTGTTCGACGAAAGGAAATTGTTGATACTCTTGGGGTTAGAGAAGTTGAAAGACATGAGAAATATTTAGGCCTTCCAACGATAATTGGGCGCTCTAAAAAAGGAGTGTTTGCATGTTTGAAGGAGCGAATATGGAAGAAATTGAATGGGTGGAAAGAGAAGTTGTTGTCTAGACCGGGAAAGGAAATTCTGATTAAAGCTTTAGCTCAAGCAATTCCAACTTACATGATGAGTATTTTCCGTATACTTGATGGTTTACTTGATGAAATGGTTTACTTGAAGACGGTATGTACTCGGTAAAGTCGGGCTATTGGTTGGGGATGTTGGGTAAGCACTAGTAGAATAATTGTTTATTGCTGCGGTCATTAAGTAGCCTATTGCGGCGGTTTTCGCTGCGCAGCAATAAAGGGCGCAGCAATAGGTAATTAATATATTGCTGCGGTTTTAAACCGCAGCAATATTTGAACATATTGCTGCGGTTTCTTGCCAAAACCGCAGCAATATATTTATTTTTTATTAAAAACGTACAACGTATTGCTGCGGTTTTGGCTAGAAACCGCAGCAATAGCTTGACCTATTGCTGCGGTTATTGCCCAGAACCGCAGCAATAGGTCCTGGTACAGGTAAAAAATTTTTTTTTTTTTTTTTGGAATTTCGCAATTAAATTTGAAAGATTAAAACCATGCAACTAATCCATCCACTATCCACCAAATTCGCAGACAAACTAAAAATTAAATAACATGAATTTCATTAATATATAAAGCTAAAAAAACTAATTACATAAATAATACAAAAGATCAAAAAGTAAAATGAAAAAGCAAAAATAACAAAACAACTATTACAACTTAATGACTAATTACAAAAATTATAATAAAAATAAAAAAATAAGAAACTGACCTAAAAAAGGAAAAAAATCAAAAAAAATCCTAAAACAAAAAAATCTAAAAACAGATCTTAAAAAACGAAAAAAATCAAAAAAATAATTTAGGGGTTCTGCTTGTTGAACTTCATGGCAGGTACATGCGGATGCTGACTTTGGTTGGCAGATCGAAGGCTCAAGCATTTTCTTCGCTCACGAAACCGATATTCTGCATCACGAAACCCAGGCTCGATTTTTTCGAGTTCTTCTTTGAATCCACCGAACCTAAAATCTAACACCTAGATTTTTTTTTCGAAAATCGAAAAAAAAAAAAAAAAAAACAAAACCCACACATCCCGCAAATCTGAACCCAGCAAACTGCATTCCAAACCCCAAAATTTTTTTTTTCACCACAAATCTTCTTCGCAGCAAGAGGATGGTGATGATTGATGGCCCGATGCTAACAACATTCATTGCAAATTCAGAACCAATCAACCAAAATCGCAAAACTGCAGCGTCCATGGTGCTTGATCAAGAAGACTCATATGATGATGAATTTACGGCCGTTGATTTGGCGAGATATAACGTGGAGATGATGAAGGCAGTAGCACAGAGTGTTAGAATTAAAATGCAAAAGGATTAGAGGGTGGTGGTGGTGAGATCTGAAAAATGAGGAGGAATGAGTGAGGAGGGAGGGAGAAGAATGAGTGAGGAGGGAGGGAGAAGAATGAGCGACGACGGCTGGTTACAAAAAAAATGGGGATCAACTGAACCCTAGTTGCACCGTGTCTTATATTAAAAAAAATGGGGATATTGCTGCGGTTTTTATATATTAAAATATTATTTTTTTAATATTATTTTAATATATTGCTGCGGTTTTTGCCAAAAACCGCAGCAATATATCTGGTCAAAAAGTCAATTTTTTTTCAAAAAATTTCTGTTGAAACTATATTGCTGCGGTTTTTTGCCCAAACCGCAGCAATATCTTTATTTTATATTTTACCTTTTCTTTTTACGTGATATATTGCTGCGTATGGGTAAAACCGCAGCAATATCACCGCAGCAATAAGCAATTATTCTACTAGTGAAGACTTGTGCATGGCAGTTAGGGGCGAGACAGTATGAAACTGAGCTTTGGAAACGAGTTGGGGCGATTGATGGCCCAAACAAACTGAAACATTTTGTGTGGAGGGCGTGTAAAGGTAGCTTGGCGGTGAAAGAAAGACTCAACCATCGTCACATCGCTCATGATAACGTGTGCCAGATTTGTGGTGAAGTGGAAACAATCATTCACTCTTGTTTCTTTTGTAAACACGCCATGGAAATCTGGAGGCCAAGTACGTTTCTCTCTGTCATTCAAGATGCTCCGAAGAATTCCTTTGCTGAGTTGGTTGTGTGGACTGCGGACAGGCTAAGTGCGGATGATTTAAGAAGCTTTCTCACTCTCACATGGGCTGCGTGGACATGTAGAAACAAAGAATTGTTTGAGCCATCCTCTCCCTCGCCGATGCATATAGTTGCAGGCTTCTGTAAGTTGGTACATGATCATGGTGTTTATGCTAGGAATGTTTGTTTAGCAGGGCTGTTGAACCACTCTATACCATCTAATGCGGGGTGGATCAAACCGGGTATAAATTGGGTAAAAATAAACGTTGATGCCTATGTAGGAGCAAATAGAGTGGTTGGTTTGGGGGTGGTCATTCGTGACTGGCAGGGCGTGTCGTTGGTGGTTGCTGCTACTAGGTTGAACGTGACATGGGAAGCCCAAATAGCTGAAGCTGCTGCTGCCCGGTTTGGTGTGACTATAGCTCGAAGAATTGGTTTCAAAAACGTTTGGCTTGAAGGGGATGCGATCTCAACTATGTCGGCTATTCACCGCAAGACTAAGGGCTTTGCACCAATTTACTCTTTAATTTTGGATGCAACATTGTTAAGCGAAGGTTTTGATGCTTTTTACTATAGTCATATTAAGAGAGCGGGTAATACCGTTGCTCACCTAGTGGCAAGATGAGAGGTTAATTTCAATTCAGAACTCATTTGTACGGTTTCTTTTCCTCAAAGTGTAACATCTTTGGTGGAACTTGATTTAGCTTAATAAAACGGTTCTCACGTTTCCCTCAAAAAAAAATTTTTAAAAAAATATTATTTAATCGTTTATTTTGTGTACTCATCTTGGACCCACAAACGTAACTTGAGCACGTCACCCATTTACCGTCAAGTCCTTAACAAAAAATTACCTCAAGTACGTAAGTACTCTCTAGAACAGACTAGAACTTCATCCTCGTTGGCTCTCCTAGGAGAAAAAAGTCTAGAACTAACCAACGAACCACCACCGTCCACCCCCCAAAAAATAAAAAAGCCACGAGTCCTACTCAAAATCACTAAATCAAAATCCAACGGTCAAGATCCTCCGATAACCCAAAATCCCTAAAACACCCTAAATCCGAAATTTCTCGAATCAACCAGACCCTTTTTTTCCTCCCCTTCAAACACGAATAAATAAAAAACTAAAAAACCACCCGCAAAAAAGCATATGAGCGGGAACCTTCTCGAAACGAACCTCAACTTCTTATAAAAAAACCCTCGTTTCTTCTCTCTTACCTTCAAATCACAGTACACATTTCTGCGAAAGAAAAAATCACGCTCACTTCGAAATTCTCTGCAATTTTTTCTCCATCTTTTTTTTTTTCTGGAAGTTTTTCTTTGTTTAGTTTTCATCGAAGGCAAAAATGTCTGGAAAAGGTGAAGGACCGGCGATCGGAATTGATCTTGGGACGACTTACTCCTGTGTTGGAGTATGGCAACATGATCGAGTTGAGATTATTGCTAATGATCAAGGAAATAGAACGACGCCGTCTTATGTAGCTTTTACTGATACTGAGCGTTTGATTGGTGATGCTGCTAAGAATCAGGTTGCGATGAATCCTACCAACACTGTTTTCGGTATGATCGTCTTTTCTTTTCTCTGTTTATTTGATTAATTAGCTCGTTTATGTGGTTTAGTTTGATGATTATGATCGTGAACTATGTTAGATGAAATTTGTGTTGGAAATATATATTATGTTGATAATTTGCTAGCGTAAGATTAGTTGAGAACTTGTATTTGGAAACTTCATGGAAATTATGGTTCTCTTTTTTTTCTCTGTTTTTCTGATTAATTAGCTCGTTTACGTGGTTTATTTCATGATTATGATCGTGAATTATGTTAAATGAAATTTATATTTGAAGTATATTATGTTGATAATTTGCTAGCGTGAGATTATTTGAAATTTGTTGAAAATTATGCTGGTTGATTATTGTAGAGTGTTGTTGCTAGGAATATGGTGGACGATATTATCTGTGAAATAATTTGTGTCGTAGGTTGAATTAATAGATCACTTTTATTATTTGTGCTGAAATAGCACTCTGTTTTTGTGCGATCGTGAGCATAATAATATGTTATTTTGTATGAAAATAAATAAGGACGGAGTTCAGAGGTAATAATTTCAGCTATGAAGTAATGATTCTGTTATGAATTTGGTGACAAGCTCACTGACGAATAATTTGCAATCATACATCTAATCTGAGATTTGTTCTTCAATTTGTCTGTTGTTTTTGCGTGAAGCTGAGTTCTATTTCCATGGAATATTTTGTACTTCAATTTTGAGTAACTGTTTGGCTCTAGTTTCAAATATTACAAAAACAATATTTATTGTAACTTGGAAATGTGAAATGTAAACCCGACAATGGAAGGTTAAGAGGTTTTGTTGGAGCAAATTTTTATTTGTGAATATCTTATTGTTGTATCGTAAGCTATTGGTCTCCGCGATCTCTGTTTTCTGACTTTTGTTTATATGGATCTAAAGGACTCCTCTGTTTGATGTTTTGTGATACTTCATATCGGTGTGTTTAATTTGATTTGGGAATAGTTCGATGAACTTGACAATTAACGCATATAATTGCTGTTTTCAGATGCCAAGCGTTTGATTGGTAGGAGATTCAGCGACCCATCCGTGCAAAATGACATGAAGCTATGGCCTTTCAAGGTGACTGCTGGTCCAGCTGACAAGCCTATGATTGGAGTCAACTACAAGGGTGAAGAGAAGCAATTCTCTGCTGAAGAGATCTCTTCCATGGTCCTTACAAAAATGAAGGAAATCGCGGAAGCTTATCTTGGCACAACCATCAAGAACGCGGTGGTCACTGTCCCAGCTTACTTCAATGACTCTCAACGTCAGGCTACCAAGGATGCTGGTGTCATTTCCGGACTCAATGTTATGCGTATCATCAACGAGCCTACAGCAGCTGCCATTGCCTACGGTCTAGACAAGAAGGCCACCAGCAGTGGGGAGAAGAATGTGTTGATTTTCGATCTTGGTGGTGGTACTTTTGATGTGTCTTTGCTGACTATTGAGGAGGGTATCTTCGAGGTTAAGGCAACTGCTGGTGATACTCACCTTGGTGGTGAGGACTTTGATAACAGGATGGTGAACCACTTTGTGCAGGAGTTCAAGAGAAAGCACAAGAAGGATATCAACGGAAACCCAAGGGCATTAAGGAGGTTGAGAACTGCTTGTGAGAGGGCAAAGAGGACATTATCTTCTACTGCTCAAACCACCATTGAGATTGATTCTCTTTATGAAGGTGTTGATTTCTACACCACGATTACTCGAGCTCGTTTTGAGGAGTTGAACATGGACTTGTTCAGGAAGTGTATGGAGCCAGTTGAGAAGTGTTTGAGGGATGCTAAGATGGATAAGAACAGTGTCCATGATGTGGTGCTTGTTGGTGGCTCAACTAGGATTCCGAAAGTTCAGCAGTTGCTCCAAGATTTCTTCAACGGCAAGGAGCTTTGCAAGAGCATCAACCCTGATGAGGCTGTAGCTTATGGTGCAGCTGTTCAGGCAGCAATTTTGAGCGGTGAAGGCAACGAGAAGGTGCAGGACTTGCTTCTGCTTGATGTTACTCCTCTGTCTCTTGGACTGGAGACGGCTGGTGGAGTCATGACTGTGCTTATCCCAAGAAACACCACAATTCCCACGAAGAAGGAGCAGGTGTTCTCTACATACTCGGATAACCAACCGGGTGTGTTGATTCAGGTCTTCGAAGGAGAAAGAACCAGAACTCGTGATAACAACCTACTTGGCAAGTTTGAGCTGACAGGCATTCCTCCGGCACCAAGGGGTGTACCTCAAATCAATGTCTGCTTCGACATTGACGCTAATGGTATCCTCAATGTCTCCGCCGAGGACAAGACAACAGGGCAGAAGAACAAGATTACGATTACAAACGACAAGGGTAGATTGTCCAAGGAAGAGATCGAGAGAATGGTGCAAGAAGCGGAGAAATACAAGTCGGAGGATGAAGAGCACAAGAAGAAAGTGGAGTCGAAGAATGCCCTTGAGAATTATGCTTACAATATGCGGAACACTATCAAGGATGAAAAGATCAGTTCCAAATTGTCCGATGCTGACAAAAAGAAGATCGAGGATGCAATTGAGCAGGCTGTTCAGTGGTTAGATGGAAACCAGCTTGCGGAGGCAGATGAGTTCGACGACAAGATGAAGGAATTGGAGGGCATTTGTAACCCTATCATAGCAAAGATGTACCAAGGTGGTGTTGGTGGTGATATGGGTGGTCAGATGGATGAAGATGGTCCTGCTCCTGGTGGTGCAAGTGGTGCTGGTCCTAAGATCGAGGAGGTTGACTAAATGTAAGCTCTATAGAGGATTGTCTGGAGCCTTACTCTTCTATTTCAGTAGTTTATATTCATGCTTGTAATAATAAGTAAAATTTAGGAGTGTGGTTTGGGGGAATACTTTCGTTTTGGATGTTGGTTGCAGGGGCCAGGGGGTATCTTGGCAGTCAACATTCTTTTCTGCCTGAGTTAATTGTCATTTGTTAAAAAAACTTACAAAAATGAAATCTTTTTCCCCTTACCTTAAGCTTGCAACAAAAAGAGAGAAAAAAGGCAAAGTGAAAGTGAATTGGTGATGATCCCTTCAGAACAGTTGCTAACTTGCTGTACCTTATGAGAACTTACTGTGTATCGACATATTCACTGTAGTCTTTTATCAGAGTTACTTTCACTATGGAAAACTTACTGTTTAAAAGTTGATGATTTAGCATTTAATCCTAAGCAGGAGAATAAAACCGAGTTGGTGATTTATATGCAATGAATAGTTTAACAGATACCTGCACAGCTACACTAACGGAAACGTCTTGGTACTCCCGGTTTGAGGGAAGAGGACAAGTTAGGTTAGGACATAAGATTTCTTATTAACTGTTGTACTGCTATGATTTCCCCTAATACTACACAAAAAGCAGTTCAGGTACAACAATTCCAGAATTGTGAGAGACAATCGGACAAATGAATTGTAGAAGTAGGCTCGTTGGACACCTGCCGAGTTGCAAAGTTGAACAATCTCAGTTTTTAAACTTTGTTCTGTGTAACTTTGACTGAATCAGTTGTATCTACAATTAATCTAAAAAATCCCATATTCCTGAATTTAAGCTCGATCACTCGTATTTATAAATAATTTATGATAGCGGAGTTAATATTTTCATACTCAGAAGACACAAAATCTTATAAAATAGAAGAGCAGAGGTGCCACGAGAGCACATATGGCGGTGCCGATGACGAGGGAGAGATAAATGGAGGCTGTAAGCCTGTAACTTTAGAGGAGATGAGGAGAAGAAGGTTCACTTAAAGAAAAGCCACAAGTTAAACATACATTTTGATTCAGGAGTAGTACATATTTGATATTACTCAACTCTCCATCTGAATAGTAAGATCACGTTTTAAAGTCGTTTCCCTAAGTTAAATAGTTCTTCAACAATAAAGTCCAATACTAATAATGTTATTGTAAGAACAATTCAGAAGAATCACAAGCAGCCACGTATCTTTGAAGGTGCGTATACAATATGCAATCAACATGACCTTTCAGACTAATTAATCAAAAGTAAGTATATCTGCACCCACAATTCTACGCATTTGACATTGTCTGTTAGCCGCAAAATGAAGAGCATAGCATTATTTTAAGTATAATGAATAAATTAAGAACTAAGAAGATAAATTTAAAATCGACAGACTAATACTTACAATTGGATAATATGGCAACTAACATAAGATCATATGAATTCTCATTAATATTATAAAGATTATCGTACAATCTATTGCATCATGACGAAAGAATCCACTCTGGTAAAACAGAATCATATCCAGAATGACAAATATAATCGTATATAACTATATATACAATTTTGTATCGATGTATGTCATCTACATCGAAAAATAAGGCGCATGAAGATTGATGGTCTCTGTTGCGCAGAGGGTGGTTAACTAGTCGCTGCTTGGCGTGTAGAAAGGCGCCCAAAGTAGCAAACAAAGCGGAGAAAATCCTCCAAAAAGTTAATCTGCAGTAGCTGCGAAAGATTATAGTAGAGTAGGAGAGACGAGGGAAAAATTAAATCTGAAATATTGATCCATTATTCAGAAAAACAATACAACTATACATTCTTCAGGTTCTACAAGGAAACACTTCAACTAGAAATACAGTTCCCACATTCATTTGTATGTTTACTGCACGAACCACTCCGCAATATAACAAATCCAATGACCGCTAATATAATAAATTCATTAAAGAAAGGGAAATAGAACACATTGATGAAGCAATAAGATCTTACTTACCATATATCTCTGAACTTCACTTTGCAGGATGAGGGCAGACCCAAAACTTAAAAGCTATTCAAATGCAAAAGAACAAAATCAGACCTATGGTTTTTGTAAGAAGGCAATAACATCAAGTCCTACATGTTGGACTTCTAAATCCTATATATATATGAACCTAGCAACTAGCAAGTTTGAGTAATAATGTTAAGTATGTGATATGCCCTTACTTTTAGGTGAGATATGCCTTAGTCAAGACAATAAGAGATCATTCCCAGTAAGATCGGAGCGAAGACAAATTGAAACATCGTGCTCTTCAGGACCTATACGGGGCTTGGGCACCAAAATTTCGAGAACTGGTCCGATATTATCAAAATAAGCTTCTAACTTGGCATCATCTGGAATTCGAGATGGAAGAGGTATTTCCCGTTTGAAGTCACCAGGGGGCAGTGTTCGGGAGAAGGGTCCGTAAGCTTAAATTTCTGTCAATCCTCTGGAGATAGGGCAAGTCGGCTGTGCTCCAAAATTTATGAACAAATTAGCTGTAAAATTGAGGAGAGAGAGAGAAAAAAAATCAGAAGTACCTTATGAGAAAATTAAAAAAAGTGTTGAATTTTATAGTCAGCGAAAAAATTGAGATGAGATCTTCAAACAACAAAAATTCACAGAAGCTCCAAAATTGAGGAGAGAGAAAGAGAAGGGGAGGGAGAAACGGAGAGAGGCAACAACAGAAGTTCTCGTAGTAAAGGGAAAAAGACGGATTTGTCCCTCTTCCTACAAAACGAATGGCGTTAGTTTACACTGTTAATGGGATGTTGATAGATTTTAACGTTTACCGTTTGGAGTCTGTTAAAAAATGACGGAGAGTTGACGGACGTTAGGGTGAAGGGTAATGGACTAATGGGTGGATTTGGTTGGCTCTAAACTTAGTTGATGGGCCACTTTTTTTTAATAGGTTAGTGGTTGGTGGGCCATGCTTTGAGCTCGATGTGGATTTCTTTTGATTGAAAAGTCCAATTCATTTTGGGCCTATTTTACTAGAAAAGATATATGGCTTCTCACCCAACTAATTAGTTTTAGCTAGTCATTCTTGTTGGGCTTACAAATAAAGTGTGATTGTGTAGAGCTTGGCAAAGAGGGTATACTTGTGGTTGGTTTTGTATTGATTTTGATTTTTGGGTTGTTCACATAATATATCAAGTGTTAGTAAAAAAAGAGGACAATCACATGATATGAGAATTTGATCAAATTTGCTTGGGTTGGGTATGTTGGGTTGGGGTTTTCTTTAAAAGGTCATATTTGTATCAATCTCGATTGTGTCATTATGGTGTGTCAAATATTGTCCGCTCTATCATGTTTGTCGTAGAACTTCCTATTCATGCTATTTTGTACTTAGTACTTACCAAGTGATTAATTATTGTCTTGCAATTATCACTTCAATGTGATTAGACTTGAAGTGTGATCTATTCAACGTAATATAAACTTATTAAATTTAATCCAAACTTATTAAGACTGATGTGATTTTCTTGAGGTGTGTTCTATTCAATGTAATATGTTTTTTCTTAGTTTATCTATTTTGTCCTACTCCCTCCCCCACTGTATAGTGCTTAATTGTATTCCTCTTTGGGTATCACAAAATGTTATTCTTATTTTTTTTTTTTAATTCCACCTTTTCCCTTGATTTGCCTAAAGATAATCGTGCCACTATCATTCATTTGCACCTTGGGATTAGATTTTTTCTCTGTTTAATCAACGCAAAGGTTGAATTAGGCTCTGTTCTTTTTTACTAAATTAATGAAAATTCAGTTCAGTTCAGTTTACACAAATTCAATTCAGTCCAGTAAGTTTCCTCTCACAGTTTTCATTAACTTCATTTCAGTTCAGTTCAGACAAATTAATTTCAGTTCAGTCCAAAAGAACAAAGCCTTAGTCATACGTACATTTAATGCTCTTTCACCCATTATTTTCTATTACTTCTCCTAAAATTATATTCGTTTTCCCACAACATTATTTGTTTATCATTATATGTTTCTCTTACCTTAATTCTCGTGAAAAATGAGAAACAAGCAATATATGGGATGGAGAGATAAGTATGTAGAACTTTACATTGGAAACTTTATAACCTGAACTCAACCGGATGATTTTGTAAACTTCTCTGTAAGGACAACTGCCTTAATATTGGAAGTTCTCACAAAATTTACTATGTTCATCACGTACAATCATAAGACTACTAAGGCTTTGTTTTTTTGGACTTATTTTCGCCCGCTCGCTTTTCGCAATCGTTTCTCTCGCCCGCTCTCGCCTAAAAGAACGGGGCCTAAATACCAAAACGAAACAGTGTTCAAATTAAGACAGGCTAGGTATATAGCAATGTGCTCGCACTAACCTAGCTATATGATCAATAAGTATCCCAAGCAAAACAATTAATGCAACCCTTTAGTCACTTAAAAAACAAGTTTAAAAAGATATGTATTGCTAAAGCCTCAAATTATTAGAACCTTTTCAAACGGCCATGAGCCTATGATACTCATCATAGAGTGGCCAACCAAAAATACTTGCGACGTGTTTTCTTTTAAAAAGTTTCACAATACTTGCAACATTTCTCTTTTGGATAAATTCTTACACAAAGAAAACATTACTTTATAGTATATCACATAGGCCATGTTTCACTCTCTCTCCTCTTCCCTTCGTTGTTGTGCCATTTCCATATGTACGTGTTGCATGTATTAAGAAATAGGGGAAGTACATATTTTCTTTAGATGTACTTCAATATGAAAAAAATCATAGGTCTTATATCATACGGTCTGATTAAAAGTTTTTATCCGATCCAAAAATAGTGAAATGGCAATCCAATCGCATTTTACTTGACTAATTACTAATTAAAACGATATGAGGCTATCAAATGGCAGTCTTGTAGGCAAATTTTGAAGAAAAGTTCTTGTAACAATACTACTCCATTATCTATACTAGGGGTGCTTATCGAGCGAGCCGATCCCGAATAGCACTGGGCTCGGCTCAAGCTCGTTTAACTTTTCATGGGCTCGACTCGACTCGTGAGCTCGCCGAGCTTGGCTCGAGCTCGTGATTAGAATTTGCGGCTCGAGCTCGGTTTGTGAGCTCGTTTAGGCTCGGCTCTTGAGCTCGTTTAGGCTCGGATCGTGAGCTCGAATAGGCTCAGGCTCGGCTCGTGAGCTCGATTGTGGCTCGAGCTCGATTATGGGCTTGAGCTCGATTATGGGCTTGAGCTCGATTTTCTCTATCTTTTTTTCTTTTTAATTGATTTTACCTTTTCTTTTTATCTTTCTTCTAATATATATACTTTAGTTAGTATCTTAAAAGAAATACTTAATATAATCTTTAATATATATAAATATTTTTTTAATATAAAATATTTTTTAGTATAAAATAATAATCGAGTTGTTCATGAGCTTTACGAGCCGAGCTTTGCCTAGCTCGGCTCGGCTCGTTTAAGTCTCGAACCGAGCCCGAGTTCGAGCCGAGCTTTGACCAAGCTTTGACCGAGCCGAGCCTAAGCTGCTCGCGAGCTTGTGAGGCTCATTATCACCCCTAATCTATACAATATACACCCTTGGGATTTGTAGTCAATTAGTCCTTTTGCAGATTAGGTATCTAACAAACATTTCTCCCTTTCAGGCTCTTACTGACATTTATGGACAAGAGTACAAGACAACAATGCAGCAAAGAGCAGCTTCCTTATCATTTCTCAGCTGGGAAAGTCACACAAAAAATTTCAGAGAACCAAAAATTTAGGGGGTTGGAAAAAAAAAAGATAGCAGGATCTACATAACACAATTTCCAATTAGGTTAAAGCCTGGATAAGAGTAGTGGGTTACTTTAGCTTATATAGGTCAGCCTGATTACACAGTACTGACAATAATATACAAATAGGATTTGCTTGCTTTCATTTGTCAGTTTCAAAACAAGCTGATTTACTCATATACACTCAAATCTCTATCGTCCAAAACAAAATAAATTTAGTAGTAGTCTTTACCATCTCAGCTATTGGTTGGTCCATTAAAGAGAGCTAACCCTAGTGAATTGGGAACATGCAAAAATTAAATTATTAAGTATGTTTTCAAAGTTTTTTTTAATTGGAGTTTTGACCATTCATATTCATTCTTTTTTATGGGCATGCTCAAAAATTAAAAGTCCACTTGCTTAGCTTAAACAAGGAGGATGGCTGAAGTAGTAGTAATGCAAGTAAACTTAAGTCGGAAAAAACCATGCAAAGTTAGTAAGCTGCATGCAGGCTAAGCTGTGCATTCGTCCAAAGGAAAAGGTTTTTGTGAGCTACTGAGGTACCTAGCTAGAAAGCTAGCTAGCTAGCTCCATTTTCCAATGTGCAGATTGGAAAAATCTATAAAGGGTTTTATCATCTATAGCATATGTTATGCAATGAGTTAAAATAAGTTGGACATAAAAAATGAGGAGGCTCTTGATGTCTTGCATGGTGCCTTTTTTTTGTTTGTTTTATCTCCTCTTATTTTAGGTAATAAGGTTCTCTTCTTTTGAACTTATTTTGGCTAAACTGAACTATTTTTGCTGAACTGAACTTATTTTTGCTGAACTAAACTGCATTAACATAATATTATCAATACTTAAAATTATAATAATCAATAAATATTAACATAATATTATCAATACTTATTATTATCATCTTATTATTTTATTATTTTATAATAAATAATAAATAATAATAATAATAATAAATAATAAATAATAATAATAATAATAATAATAATAATAATAATGATAAATAAATAATAATATTAATAATAAGAATAATAATAATAATGAATAATAAATAATGAATAATAAATAATGAATAAAAAATAAAAAATAAAAAATAATAGTAAATAATAAATAATAAATAATAAATAATAAATAATAAATAATAAATAATAAATAATAAATAATAAATAATAAATAATAAATAATAAATAATAAATAATAAATAATAAATAATAAATAATAAATAATAAATAATAAATAATAAATAATAAATAATAAATAATAAATAATAAATAATAAATAATAAATAATAAATAATAAATAATAAATAATAAATAATAAATAATAAATAATAAATAATAAATAATAAATAATAAATAATAAATAATAAATAATAAATAATAAATAATAAATAATAAATAATAAATAATAAATAATAAATAATAAATAATAAATAATAAATAATAATTAATAAATAATAAATAATAAATAATAAATAATAAATAATAAATAATAAATAATCAATACTAAACAATAAATAAAAAATAAAAATATAAAAAAAAATACAAATTCATCATTAGACAAAAATAATAATTACAACATTAGACAAGACTGAACTTATTTTTGCTGAATTGAACTTATTTTTGTTGAACTGAACTTATTTTTACTTATTAAAACTATTGGTGGAATATAGAGAATTTGTCTCTATGTCTTGCATGAATAAGGATATCGTCATAATTTTGCAAAAAAAAAAAAAAATCATACAAGGGCAACTTTTTTATATCTCCAAGTTTTTAATCATTCGTGACAAGAAGCCACCCTAAAAGGTAAGAGGTTGCCTATTCTCAAGCTCCCACCTCATCCCAAAGAACTCATTCAATGGAGTCCCCCTCACATGTGCAATCTCAAATGGAACGTGGACATTTCTTATAATCCACTTCTATCAAGATCGACAAGTGATGGTGTATTGCGTAATGGTAAAGGTGAATTCATTTGCATATTCTCATGTCCCATTCCACCCACCCATAGAAATTCATTCAGCCGAAGTGCTTGCAATTCAAAGTGTTGTGCAAATCTCCCTCACCTTTGAAAACATTCTATCCCATGTAATTGAGATTGAATCTGATTCTATAAACGCGGTTCAATGGTGCAATAAGGCTAATGAAGGACGATGGCAGTTAAGGTTCATTCTTAACTTCATTCAATCAGCTCCAAAGAGAGGACTCAACATCTCCAAATCTCATAAGGGGAGAAGTGCAAATGCTGTTGTGGATTCTCTTGCTAAACAAGGCTTACATAGGAGCTCTGAATTTGTGGCGTGGCTTTAATCCCTTTTAGCTATAATCTTGTTTTGAATGGTTAAGTTAGCTTGTCTCTCTAAATGATTCTATTGTACTGAATTCTTGTAAACCTATTATGACCTTGAGGTCATTTTTTGAAGGAAATGAAATCGGCAATCTATGGAAAAAAAAGATAAGAGGTTGCTTATAATTTCGGGTTGAATTAGTATTAGCCATTCTACCTTTATCTTAGTTTGTAGATAAAATGATCTTCATATATATATGACATTTCTTATTGCTCATAGATAACGAAAATGAAACAATCCATAGGAGACCAGACAACATAAAATCATCCACTCTCTTAGTATTCATACTATTTTCGATAATCATATCATTTCTCTTAGTAATAATATCACATATCAATTATCAATAAAAATATCACGTAAAGAAGTGTGACCAGAAAGAAATTTGAGTTCAAATCAAGCGAATTAGTTAGAAAACTTATTAATCAAATTGTTGTTGGTGGCGTTTTTGAATCATAACAAATTTAAGATTAAAAATTTATAAAACAATTTCTAATTACTTAACTGATGTTTCTAAGAAAGACCATATATATACTACACATTTTCAAATGCTTAGGACTATATATAATAGCAATATTACTAATTAGGTCTTTAAATTAATCTTATCCATTGTTGTTGCTATTATTGTTATTGCTTTATTAATTACAGGAGGTTAGACACATATTTAATTCAGTGACAAGTAAAACAACAAATTATGTGCAACCAAATCTAATGTCATCTGTAGTTAAAACTTTCAAATTATATATTATCATTGTTTATTTGTTTGTAGCTATTATTGACTTTGTTACCGTTAATTAAATGTCATACAAAAAGTAATTTATTATAGTAATAACAATAATGTAATTAAAGTTATATCATATCATAAGTATCATAAGTCCATATTATATAGATTTAAATAAGACGATGAATTCAAGTCTAATCAAATCTAATAAGTTCTTATCAAACAATTATAAATAAAGTGATAAATTATAGTGAACTAAATATTAATCGAGCTTAATCTATCACCGTACTATGAAGTATGTTTTTGGGTGATAATGCCTCACTAGAAATTTCCCTTTCTCCACATATATAACCTCTACATGGTAAAAGAATAATAGGATCTGATTTTTCTCGACATTCTCAAACCAATTGAAACTAATAATTGCAAGATCCCTTTACAAGCATGACAACATAACAGATCAAATAAACCACAGCTTAATAAGAACATGTAATTCAAAAGCAAAGAAGTCAACATAAAATCATTAAGCAAAAGAAGGCATTATATTATCACATGCTTTTGTAGTAAGTCCAAAAAAAACCCCTCTAAAACCAATTAATATGATCCTCTCTAATGAAGTATACCAATACCATGCACAATCCCAATAAAATTAAGTTAGATAACAAAGTTGTTAATTTAATAAATCATCAACGACTCTCACTAGAAAAGAAATCAAAGAAATGTTGTTGGTGTTGATGATCTCCATTATCATTAATATTTGTATCAGAAGAAGAACTTGTTGCACAAGAATTTGCAGCTGAATTATTTGTACTATTTCCACCAAATTTGTGCTCCAAAATTCCAGTTGGGTGCACAGGGAAAAGATTCAGTGTTTTCATCCCCATGCAATTCCCTTGATGATAATCATGGTGTAATTGATCACCTGATGATGATGATGATTTTGAGTTCATCATAGCAGCACAGTAACCACTTAGTGTTGAACCTGGTGGGACCACAACCCCACAAGAACCACGTGTCGTATTCTGATTGGTTCTCTGCTTGCTGATGCTAGGTTTTGATGATGATCTCTTGATCTTCATGGTTTGATCATGATCAACTGCAGGTGCACTGTAGTGATGCTGTGGAGGATTATAAAATCCAAGATTGGCTTGTGGTAAATGATAATATGGGCTGCATATAACTGCCAATAACAAGTGCACCATGCCCAATATCAGATAATGTTATGATTAATGTTATATGCTTAAAGTTTAGATATTTGAAATACATCTTATATTACCAATGATAGTACTCATGATTCAATTTCTTTTAATCACCAACTTCAAAGTACTCATACTACCTCACAAGAAAAAATTACTCATAATTAATGAGGACATTTTTTGTTATAAGTTGTTAGGTGTTCCTCGATATATCTAGAATTAGGTGTTCTCGAGAATATGAAATAAACGCTGCTTAGACGTACGCATGACATTTTATTGATATTATCTTTTTTTTTTGAAAAGCAAAGATACTAATGCGGCTTTTTAGAATTCATCATCATTGATTATTTCTTTAAGAAACTTATTAAAACTTTTGATTATGGTGGGTGCAAAAAACCAAAGAAAAATTCTACGCTTTTATTACTTGAAAGATTAGATACATGTACGTCACTCAATCAAAGAAAGAATAGAAAGAAAGCAGTCAAATTAAAGTCACCAGAATGTCAACTTCGAAAAACTCATGTTTATGATTTCATTTCAAGAAAAATATCAACTTCAAAAGAAACCATTTTCAAATCATCATATACAATTAACAAATCTTGCATCTTTTTATCAATTAAAAATCAAATTATATATGTTAGACCATAAAATTTGTAGTAGCATCATGAACATAATTGATAGAGAATATATTTACGAATTGTTAGAAAAGGATTTTGTGTAACCTATATAAATTAAAGATCAATATACATCACTCCAAGTTCGAGGAGTTTTCACAATATCTTAAAATAATAACACCCAACAAGATTAAAAAAAAAAAAAAAAAAAAAAACCAAGTTAATTAAATTAGTAAGATGCTTACCATTTGGATTAGGAAGATAATGATGCTGATAAGTTGGATGAGGAGCAGGAAAAATGGGTCTAGAATTAAGATTAAGACCATTAATACTAGGATTAAGATGATAATGATGCTGAGGTGGAGGACCAATAAAACGATTAACATTATGATTAACAGAAGAAAAAGCAGCAACTAATCTCTCATGTCTTTGTTTCTGACGTTGTCTTGCCTTATGATTTTGAAACCAATAAAAAACATTCTTGCCTTCAATATGACCGTACACTCTAAGACGAGAAGTAATCTGCTGTATCTGTTCTGCACTTGGTGTTCGTACACCCTCAGTATACATTTTCTCTAATATCTCTATTTGCTCTTTTGTTGGATTCCATCTTGACCCTCCTACTCCTGATCTTTCCTCTTGATCATGATAATCATCATGATCATGACCATGATCATGATCATCATGGTTATGGTTTACATCATCATCATCATTATCATTACCATCATGATGTTGATGATGTTCTTCTTCCATCTGCTTTAATTTAATTTTCTCACTTTTTTTTAAGTAGTTTCTCTCTCTAGAAAATGGTTGAGTTTTTTTGGTGTTCATGCATTGTATTGCACACCAGTTTTATAGGAACAGTGCTATACTCTACTCAGCTGAGGTGGCTGTAAAAAAAAAGTAAAAAGTAAAAGTGGATTAGTGAGTTTTTAAACTTTTCATTAAATACTACTTTTCATTAAAAGAAAAAGTATAATTCATGTATTTCAATTTCCTAAGGGAAAAAATTATGTTTTGGCGTCTTAATTGTTTATGACTAACATTACTAACCCAAAATACAGGTAAATTCCATGGAGCAATTCTATAGAAATTCGGCGTTGATTAGCAACAGAGAATTCGAAGAGTTTCTTTTGGCGTTGATTTTATTAATTTTGTATTGGAATTATAAGCTATCATAAGGTAGTATTAAATTTACTGTCCCAGGGAAAAAAAAGTTAGCTGATTTTAAAAAGGTTATAGGAGCAATAAAGAGCCAAAAGAAACAAAAAATAATATTAACATTAATATTAACGACATGTAATTGCACTTCTTTTTTGACGGATTAATTACTTGCACTTCATCTAAATTTTATACACTAATTTAAACTACATGGTGAGGGCCTGTTAGTCATTGTTTTTTTTTCTGTTTTTTTTAAAACTTAAAAAAAAAAAACTAGAAAAAGTGGTTTTCACATTTTAGTTGCCAGTTTTCAAAATCATCGTGTTTTCTAATAAGTTTCACTAATTTTTGGTTCATTATAGGACATATATTATATGACTTCCAAAAATAAAAAACCAAAAAACTGAAAACTACAGTGATACCGAACGTGCCCTTACAATTATTTTTATGATTAAAATATGATTTTCTAATATTTTTTTTTAATTTACATGTTAGAGTGGGCTCCATGACGAATATGTGGATAAACTCCGTCATTCATTCTGATAAGGATTGAAATTGAGGTGAACAAAATAAGTCCTAACTAGTGTTAAAGTTTACTACTCATGTACACTTTCCTCCCTTAAATGGCTTGTTCTATTCAACTTATTTTTGCTTATTAGACCTTATTAGTCATTATAAACTTATCTAAACTTAGGACTCGTTTGGTTATCGTTGGAACTTACTTCCCAAGGGGAGTCTTATTTCATGGGAAATAAATTCCCTAGTCTATTTCTTAGGAAATGGCTTTGGGTGTTTGGTTGAGCATAGGAATTTGTAATTGACATAGGAATTTACAATCATCAAGGGATGTGGTGATTAATCTTACACTACATATGAATTTCCATTTCCTTGGAAATTCTATTTCTCATGAATTCCCTATTTCTTGCATACCAAACCACTACCATATTTTGTACTTCATAGGAAATCTAAATTCCAGTGGAATTTGAGGTGAACCAACCGACCTCTTATTATGTGAGAGTGTTCGACTTTATTGAACTAAACCTATTAGACCTCAACTTTTTTTTCTTTAATAACAACTAAATTAAGGTGAATAGGACAGGGACAGATGCTCAAATCCACTTAGTAGTGTTGGAAACAGATATGACCGCTGGGTCAACGGTCCACTCCCAAAAAAAATGTTTAAGAAAGAAATTGGAAAGATAAGTAGGTAACAGCGGGCACCCTCCCCTCAGTCCTCACCACCAACGCCTTTTGGCTTTTTGCCCTCAACTTTTAAGTCATTTGATACATTCTTTTTTTTGATGCATAGTCATTTGATACATTCTTGATTATACATTCTCATCCATTTCACCTTCCTCTCCTAAACTGGTTCCCCCGGAAAATTTAGTGGTAAGTTTTTGGTAGCAGACCATAAGGAGCATCAGATGTTGACAGAATTATGCAATTTATAGCTTTACTCACTGACTTATATATATTCTGTTTTTCTCTTCAATTTTGAAAAGCTGTCTAATCTTTTAGTAGATTTTGCAGTTTTGATTGAGCAAGAAAAAACCAAACTTGGGCATTTATACAGTAAAATCCATGGAGTCAAAGGCGCCACCTTGCCATCCTACTTATGATTTGAAGACTGTCATCAAGCTTGCTCTTGCCGAAGATTCTGCTGACCGAGGTCCCCTTTTTTTTTTTTTTGTTGCTAAATAAAGTTCTGCTATTGTGGGTCTTCATGAATTCCAACTAACCCTTAAAATTTAGGATATAGTAGTTTTTTGAGGGTGATATTCTGAATATTGGGAAAGGGTGTTTTGAATTGGATATAACTATATAAGGAATGAATAAGGGTGCACAAAATTCATGGATAATGCTTTGTGTGACAAATTGGAATTGATTATGACATAGAGTTATGAGTTATCAGGTTGGTGTAGCATACAAATTGGTGGTTTTCCCATGAGTCCAATTTTCAGTAGGAATTAAGCCATAGTGATCCTTGTATGTTGTTGTCAGCTGGAATTGGTATGATAAAGGTGTTGGAGGAAGAGGGCGGGGTCGGGGGGAGTAGGGTATCTTAAGAAGCTTGGTGTTTAGAGGGTTAATGGGTGTTTTATGAACCGCATCGTCTTCTTGGGGAAATGCTTATGAGCTTATTGCATTGGGCAGATAGTAAAGTCTATACAAGTTGTGTCGCAGTTTATTTGCAAGTCTTGAGCAATTTAGTGAAGTGTGGGATAAGACTCTAATTAAGATGGTGTAGTAGTTGGAACTTAGAACTGAAATGCTGATCCGTATTAGGAGTTAGACACAGTATTTTGTGGACGATTAATGATGATGCATAGGATTGCTATCTGAAATTTATGGGAAGGTTAAAAGTTTAAAGATATTTTGTTTCTTTTACTGAGCTCAGTGGAGTCTGGAGTCTAAGTAATAGAAAGAGCTCAATGTGTTGCTTTAAGGCGTCTTCCATAGGGTTAGCTCAATGTGTTGCTTTAAGGCATCTTCCATAGGGTAATTGAAATATTTATTTCAACAAGCTAATGGTTACTATCGAACACTGATAAATCACAATTAAAATCATTGGCTATTGAGATTAGAAGTGGTCAACAAAGAATCAGGACAGTGTTTTGAAGTTAGATAAAATTGTTTGTGACAAGCAACATCAAGCTAATAATTATTCCATATATGGTGAATGGAAAAAGTTTGTGTATTGTCCCAAATCCCAATACCAACATGTGTTCCATAAGTTGCAGGAGACGTGACATCTTTGGCTACAATACCAGCAGAAGTAGAAGTGGAAGCCCATTTTTTGGCAAAAGAAGATGGAATTGTTGCAGGTATTGCCCTTGCAGAAATGATATTCCATGAAGTGGATCCTTGTTTAAAGGTTTGATGCATCCTCTGCGTTCTTTTTGATATTGTGTTGTTTATTGTGTTTATTTAGGACCTTAAAACCTTCACATTTTTCTATTAGGTCGAATGGTGCCAGAAAGATGGGGATCATGTTCTAAAAGGACTGAGATTGGGGAAAGTTTATGGTAATACACAGGAGAATATATCTATGACATTTGGCTTTGTCGTGGAAAGAGTTTCTAAAGTTTCCTGCCCAATAACTGCAGTCCATGTCCTAATGCAGGAAAAGCGCATAGTATTGTAGTTGCTGAAAGAGTGGTTCTGAATTTTATGCAAAGAATGAGTGGAATTGCAACGCTCACCAAGGTATATGTTAATACTTAATTACTTATACCATGGCAAGGGACAAAACACAAAGCTATGAACTGACTCTATAGAATATGTCACCTTGGTGCCTGATCCACCTTTCTTTCCCTTAATATACTGTTTGTTTTCTGCAAGGATGGTAATATGACTTGATTTGCACTCTAATGTAATCAAGCCAGTGTTGTGATTGGTTAAAAAAAATGCTGATTAACACCAGCATATAACTCGGTGAGAAATAAGAATGTAATAAGAAGCATGGAATTTGATGTGTGACTTATACTCCTTATAATTCTTCACATGTGGCTGTTTTATCTATTCTCAGGCCTTTTAATCAGCTTGTACGAGTCATAACACATATTACGTTCAAGCCTGTTTATCAATGATTTTTCAATTGCAGCCTCTAAGCATGAGTCACAAGGATACTGTAGTAAGGGAGCATGAGTGCAGGGGGGGGGACTTATAAGTTGTGGGTGGAAGTTACAAAATGTATGTAATTTGGTAAATGTCCATGATTTATGTGGCTTGCCTTGATTGCTTTTGTAGAATTAGATTGCGGTGTCAAAATCACGCTACTTCCTAGTATCATTAGGCTTGCACTATGAGTTCAATGTAACTAGTGCTCTGCTGGGTTTTTGAAATTAGTTTCAAATATGGGTGAGGTGGTGATAGTTGTCGAAAATTGTGTTTTGTTGCAGTTCTTGTGTATGCCAGAAGAGCTGAGTGTTTCATGTGTCTTTAGGCAATGTCTGAAGCTGCATTTCCTGCTGTTATTTTGGAGACGAGAAAGACGGCTCCTGGTTTACGCTTGGTGGATAAGTGGGCGGTATATATGTTTCTCCTGCTGATCACATTGTGGTTGATCTTTCAATTAATGTTGTTGACCTTGGTGTTCAATCTGCTATTAGGTTCTAATTGGTGGAGGAAAGAATCACAGGCTTGGTTTATTTGACATGTTGTTGATCAAGGATAATCACATATCTATAGCGGGAGGTATCACAGAAGCTCTGAAGTCTGCAGACCACTATTTGCTGCAGAATAATCTCCAGATGGAGGTGGAGGTAGTTTTTTTTTCTTTTCTTTATGTATGTCTTACCCTGACCTCGTGAATGTAAAAAAGATTGATTAAAGAACATGTAGTAGGTGACACAATAGCTTTTAGTCCATTTAAATGTGAGGCTAAGGGTTGTTGTGACTAATAACAGGTAGAGACCAGAACCTTGGAGGAAATTAAGGAGGTGTTGGAGTATGCATCACAGAACAAGACTTCTTTGACGCGGATTATGTTGGATAACATGGTTATCCCACGGCCTAATGGAGATGTTGATGTTTCCATGCTTAAAGAAGCTGTCAGAATGATTGATGGGAGATTTGAGACTGAGGTAGCTCCGATCTATAGCTATAAATGTTGTCATTTGCGCCTTGGGATGTGGTTATTATCTCACCTGGCAAGAAATGTTAGCTGTGACGTGACAATCAACTCTGCTTATAAACCTATACAGTTGGTAACTAGATAAGAAAATGTGGAAACAAGTAGCATATATGGATTGCAAATTCTACTGTAAATAAACCCCTTCCCACCTCCTCCTGGAAGGAAAAAGTTATACAAGTAGACTTATCTAAGAATCCTTAGACAGGGAATAAGGAAGCTTGAACTTTTTTGAAAATGCTAGTCTTTGCTAGCAATCTCTATTAAGGGAGCACCAATATTCATGCATGCAAAAGAGGAGATATGCACCATTGTATAGTTGAGCTGTAGAAATTTAAGATTAGATGAGATTTCATCTCATTATTCTTCAGTATATGATAGATACTCCAGATGTGTAAGCATTTGTTAATATGGAGTAGGTTTTTCAAATCTGCCGTCGTTTTAGCCTCACGGTCCTATGAGTCCTTATTTGAAAGCTACATCTGCTTTAATGTTTCAGTTCAAGTAGAAGGGTTGGATGTGCGGTTTTTTCGGACAATTGGGCAGCATAGGCTTGGTTGTCTCCCATTCGAGAGACCATTATCTTCCTTGTCAAACTATTGACTATTCCCCTACTGAGTACCCTATTACTTGCCTTTTTTTGAGAGCTCAACACCCTTTTTTAAACTGAGTAGATATTGCAAGTCTTATGCCCATGTCTCATGGAGTTGAAAGATACACTGTTCTCTGGCTTTGCTTCTTGCTTATTGCACAGTCATAATGCTCCACATCAAGGCTCAATACAGATCACCCTCTATTAGAAAGTATATTGCTGTCATAATGCTGCCGAATAACTCCTGTCTTGCCACTCTCTTCACTTACAATTATTAAATAATGCAGTTGATTATAGATTGATAACGGGGCAAACTTAGAAAAGAGTGGCACAAGATGAGTCATTTAATGGGACATACGATCTCAACTCTTCCCCCATCCCCAAAATTGTGCCACCATGTGGAGCCTCTTGGCTCTTTGGAGGCATTAGGGACTTAATGCTGATTTGGTGTATATATCAAATCTAATCTGATGCACAAACTAAATCTGTGCTATCTTTAAATCTTTCTGTAGTTTCATTTTTGCAAATATTGTTCTTGGTTGCTTCGTTTTTGTTTTTTATGGTCCAGAAACTTTATATTTTATTTTACAAATATTTGGCTGTTTCTTGGCATGTTTTTATGTCTTTAGAGTGTCATGATGTCCTCGTAACATTTATTTAGTAATACTATTTTCTCATTCTCATTGTAACAGGCATCTGGAAATGTTACTCTAGACACAGTACACCAAATTGGACAGACTGGAGTGACCTATATCTCTAGGTAAGAGCAAACCTCCCGATTGTTATAGATGCAGTCAGTATTAGAGTCATGCTTCATCCTGGGTTCTGTTACTTTTATGGGTCAAGGCTTTTGGTCATAGAAGCTGTCTCGTGCAGTGTGGTTGAGTAGAAAATAATGCTTTAAACATGTTGGCGTGCAAGTACCAGAGATGCAGATAACTTAGCTTCTTAAGTTGAGGAGTGCAAATATGCCTTTTCTCACCTAGTTTTAAAATTCAAACTTAAGAGGTTCCTATAAATGGTGAAGCTCCTAGGAACAGCAGAGGTAATATGTGTGCTTTGAATTGAAAGTTTAAGAAGGGAATCGATTGGCTTGCCCCATCCAAGCAACTGCCTTGACTCTAATTGACCTATGTATAAGTTCTATTCGTATTGATATCTAAATTTTATATTTCATTCTTGACCCAATATTATTACCCAACCTCACCCACTTCTAACTGCTGCTTAGAGTGTGCTCTTAATCTGATGTGGATCAATGGAAGTCCATGATTCTGATCCACTTAAGCATCATACAAATTGCGGCAACCCCACAACTTATCTCGCATCTGGAGAGCTTCTGTGGTTCTGAAGTGTTTTATCAATTATCAGTCTAAAATCAGGATTCATACGGTTTTGATTAAAGCTTTAAAGGTCTATCTCTAGCTTTCTATGATCATGAAGTGGAATATACTAATATGAGCGTATGACAGTTAATTTATATCCAAGGAGGATTGTTTCATCCCCAAATTATTTTTAAGGTACTGTTACCTTTCCACGATACCAAGTGTGGCATTAGGTATTTAGGTGGAGCTACAGAGAAGTGGAATCCTCAGAATTCAGGTGTTTGTTAACTAGAAGATTTAGATTTCTTCTGTTGTTATAATAATAACCTATGTTACTTCTCTTACCTCAAGATCCATGTTGGATCCTTAACACTCAATCATGGGTATAGACACTTTGACACCTCATATTAGGCCAAAACATGGAATTTTTGTTTGTAAAATAGTGAGAGTTAGACACTTGACGCATACCTCTGAGTAACATAGCTTATAACGAGTAATATTTCTCGTCTTCTCCTTTGTTTGGAAGTCATATTCTGTGTCTCTGTGTTTGATGTACATTTTCCCCACTTTTTCCTTCATTCTTCCACTCTTACTTTCTTTTCTGTATATCTCTTTCACTTCAAAATACGGATTAAAGTTTGGATTAAGATTTCTAATTGGTTATACAGTGAAATCTAAGAGGACTTTGGAGTCAGTTTCTTAGCTGTTTTGTGGCATTGATTGATCTTAGTTGATCTTAGTTTTAATTTTAATTCTTCGGGTCTCTGCAGTGGTGCTTTGACGCATTCAGTCAGAGCACTTGACATCTCCCTTAAAATCGACACTGACCTCGCGCTTGAAGTTGGGAGGCGTACAAACCGTGCCTGATTTTGTTGCCGTGTGAACAGGTGGTATCTACTGAAGCTCACCTTCATACTTCTTGCTGACAATTTTTACTGAAAGTTTCCGGTTTCAGCGAATAATGTTCATGAACACCGAACAGAGAGCAGAATGCCCTTTGTTTTACTCTAACCTTTGATTATATTGCTTCATGTAAAGTTTCAGTCTTTCAGTCGTTTTATCGAAATAATAACCTTGCTAATTACCATGCAACATGGCAAATCATAAGATGCCGCAAAGGCTACACATACACTGGTTGTATGTGGGCCATACATACACTAGGTATATCGTATATGTGTTACTACTAAAATTATACCTTGTGTATATGTTATTACTAAAATATATAATATTACTAAAAATATTACAAACTTACAATATTTCGACAGATAATTTTGTTTTTAATGATTTGTTCTTATCTTTGTTTAAAAAATCTGTTTTATGAAATTTTCTTTGTTTAGATTTGTATGAATCCTTTGTTTAAAACTAAAAAAAAGAATTGTAATTTTTTTCAGATTATTCATATATTAGCTTCATCTTATTCATCTTCACCATTTTTCTACTAAATTTTTCTGTTGTTTTCAATTATCTAATTTGTTTGTAGAATAATAATGTTATATTTTCATCCCTACCATGTAATAAAATTCAATTCGAAATATAGTATGTCAATCGTTTATGTATTATGTAAATTCAAATATCGTTGAATAACAAAACATGTTCAAATGATTGTAAGTTTATAATTTTTTTAGTAACAGTATACATTTTAGTAGAAACACAAACAAAAGGTATACATTTTAATAGTAACACATACATCCAGTGTATGTGTGGCCCACATACACCGAGTGTATGTGTATCAACTATCATCTCTCATAAGATGCTGTCCTGGTTATGCGTCTCCTCTAGTCTGGTTTCATTTAATAACAGCAGTAACAATTTCTGCGCTCGACTTTTCATATGTAATAGTGTTGTAGGAAAACTCAGTCTGTTCGACAATAATAGTTGTTGCTGCCACTCTGCTTGACCCTTTTTGAACAGAAGGTCAACTATATTACATAATAACATACTACCTTAGTTTCTTTTTAGTCGACTTGTATTCCTTTTCAACATGTTTCATTTTAGTTGACTCGTTCCTTATCTAATAACTTTTCACATCTACATTACTTCATATTCACTTATATAAACAATGCTTATACTCACATGACTCATTTCATCAATATGTGCGACAAAAATAAAAACGAGTCAACTAAAAGGAAAATGACGGAAGTCAGTCCTGGAAAAAGGATTCAAAAACAGGGAGAAAAGGTAGCCCTAATTTTGAATCATTACATCATACATTAAAAAATAAGCTTAAACATCCTAGCACATTGCACATTGCACATAGCAACTAGATTAGACAAGCTAAACAGAGAGTAAGGCTCTGTTCTTTTGGACTGAATTAATAAAAATTCAATTCAGTTTAGTCCAATTACTTTCCTCTCCCAATTTTCATTTCAGTTCAAACAAATTCAGTTCAAAAGAACAGAGCTTAAGTCCAGATATCTAAAGAGTAGAAATTATGGCTCGAGGGACAGCGCTCTCCCAGGTCTTTTTCAAAGGCATTCCGGACTACATCTGATGTCCACCCCAATTTTTGCAAGGATATTGCCTATGGGCCACTAATAAAGAAACAACACTGAATTAAAAAGGGTTACTAATCTATTGCTCACTTTTCCCCTCAAAAAAAAAAATTAAAAAGGGTTACTAACGTAATACTTCAACTTTTCAATATCAAGGAAAACAATACAGTTCATATCCACCCCACTCTATATGATTGTCAATTTGTCATGGTAGTTTTTGCCACAAGTTCGTATTACTTTTTTTCCCCACTCTAATTACACAAGACTTCCGGTTTTAGTTTTTTTTTTAATATTTTTTGGATTTTTCCCCCCCTCATTTTTAGCTTTTAACTTTGTGGAATTCGTTCTGAGTAAATTGATTTGAATGACTTTTTTTTATGTCTTTAACTATATTGCGAATTATATATTGAATTGAACTGGAATTGAAAAGATTGATATTCTCATATCACATGCAATAATTAGGAATATTGTGGATGCCATACAGCTCAGTTGGTAACGTCTTGTAAGGGGTGGTACTTAAGACTTGGGATTGAATTCCGTCTACATCATTGTGCTTAATCGTCATTTACACCAAAAAAAGAACTTAGGAATATTGGCCAAGGTAATAACTTATGTTCTTGTAAAACCAGTGAGGACACAATCTCTAAAAAAAATTTGCATCTCCCAATTATCATTTTTTCTCTAGCCAGCTCTAATATGGAAGATTATCCATGCTCCTTTGTTGAAGGGAATTAAGGTCTTGTTTGGCAATTAGCGGATAAATGTTAGCTATTAGTTGCTTGTATTAGCTGATAGATGATTGTATTATCTAATTTGACTAGCTGTTTTTATAAAGGTGTTTGGTAAGTAACTAATACAGTAGATGATTGCTACATAATTGTGTAAAATGACCAATAAGGACATGTGCATAATCTATTGTTGTACCTTTTATTATTTAATAATGTAATTGTCAACAACTTTAGGACATAAATCACTCATTCCCAAACTATTAATGTCAAAAAGCTCCTCTCCCTAACTTTTTCAACAATAGCCTTTTGAGCCCAATCAGCTAATTGAAACCTCTCTTTAACAAACACTCAACTTAGAGGATTGACTAGACAAATTCTCTACTATGAGTTCAAACCTCTAATTTTACCCTAAAAACCCCTTTTTGCCAAACAAGGCCTAAAGCTTTTTCAAACTTGCCTTATTTTGTGGTTTGTTTTTGCATCAGTGCCTCAGTGGGTTGAATTTGGGATAGGAGCTTTGTCATTTATAGGATTACTTTGCATGCCTTGAATTATCAATAGCCTAGATATCATTTAGTATCATGCCATATAAATATCATTATGTGAAATACTATACAATTACGAAATATAAATAATGAATAGAGTAAGAATCAAGGTTGGCCTAGTTGGTTGGAGGTCTTTCTTCTATCTTTGTGACAAGGGTTTAATTTTTACCCCTTTTAAAGTAGAATCCCAATCACCCCTACTCGTATAAGGTATATTTATCTCACCTTTTTTCTTTAAAAAAAGGTAATGAATCAGAGTGGAACAAATTTGAAATATTCGGAATTTGCTAGTTCAGATTTCTCTTAGTAACTTCAAATTATAATTAGATATTAGGAGCTTTTTTAAGTGAAAAGTGCTTCAATTTGAAGATGACATCAATTATATACTCCCTCATAAAAAACAAAAGCATAAAAAGCCAGCAAGTACACAACACAAGGGAGGAGAAAATGGGTCATGGTGTTTTTTGTCTTTGTAACATAATCTAATCATCCTCCTAGCATGGGTGATGCAATCAATTCTTCTTCCCTGTCTGCCTCTTGTGATTAGTGAGTGATACCCAGTTAATCACTTTTGTTTCCCCTTAATTAATTTCTTACCTGTAAATTTTTCTGTTTGTTTTTCTTAAACCTTTTTTAATTATCTTTTGTTTTTTTCTTGGTGACACACGCTTTTGCTTAACCCATGTGAGCTGCCCCTTTTTGTACCCTAAAAATTTTCCTACTTTCTCCCTTCACAAATCATTATTTTCAAAACATACTCATGAAAAAAATTTCTGCCTTAAACCTAATTCATTCTCAATTTCTAACCCAAAAATCAAATCATAAAACCATTTTCTCTTTCCTAAAAAGATTAAATTTTACTGCAAACATGCATTTGTGGTCCAAAAAGTGTCTTAACTCTTAATTTATTGAGCTTTTAAGGTAAGAAAATATTTACTCAAAAAATTTCCTTCTTATGATTCCCCAGTTCTCTCTTTTTCCTTAAACCAAACACGCCCTTCTAGCTCATCCACCTACATTAGGAAATTAGAATCTTTCATTAGCTAAAAAGAAAACTTCTTTTTTTTCATTCAGGCATTTCATCGAACAGGTACATGACAATATGAAATAAGCTTTCGGTGAACTTTTTTTGGGAGAAAAGCTTGATTCTTTGTACTGGGTTTCCTCTCTTTGAAGGAGAAAGATGAGATTTTTGAGTGAAAATTTTATAAAAACAAAGAAAACCCTGTTGCTAATTTAAGCAGTTTTTGTTTTTCCTCCACCAAATATTTTCATTTTTCTAGTACACAAAGAGAAGAGAAAAAAAAAAAAGATGACAATTTTGAGTGGTTTAGGAATAGTATTAAGTCTGGTTTTTGGTTGTTTATTATTAGCACTTGTTGCAGAACTTTACTATCTATTATGGTGGAAAAAGCAGAGAATAATCAGCAACACCAGCAACAGAATTGAGCAAGATTACAGTACTCATGCTAAAGAGATGTTTTATCTCTTTTGTTGGGATAAACCCACAACAATTATCAACAACAACAACACAAATTCTAGCAACACTGTTGTTGGAAACCCAGTTCAAAATGACCCAGATGTTGAAATGGGTTTAGAAACAAGAAAAGATCTGTTACTCAAAGCTTTAGGAGAAGAAGGTGTAGACTCAGATATCATGAGATTAGCAGGTCATCCAAGATTTTTGTTCACAATTAAAGAAGAAACAAAGGAAGATTTGGAATCTGATGATGGGAAATCAAAGAAAGGATCAAGAACAAAGAGTCTAAGTGATCTTATTATGGCACTTGAAACACATACACCTTATATTAGTCCTATGAATTCTCCTAGTAATTTGAAGAAGAAATCTTTAGATAGTAATTATAATTATAATTACAATAATAACCCTTTGTTTGAATCATCAGTTGAAGCTGAGATTAGCAGGTTGAGATCTTCTCCACCTCCAAAGTTCAAGTTTTTAAGAGATGCTGAAGAGAAATTGTATAGAAGGTTGGTAGAGGAAGCTCAGAAGAGTGGGATTTTTCAGGAGGGTATTTTAGACAATTCACATGAGGTGAAAA
Source organism: Beta lomatogona (assembly GCA_947646795.1). NCBI lineage: Eukaryota > Viridiplantae > Streptophyta > Magnoliopsida > Caryophyllales > Amaranthaceae > Beta > Beta lomatogona. Next base: position 100,959 of record CANSNZ010000602.1, on the reverse strand, counting down.
AAGATGAAATTTTGATGAAAAATGGAGGTGAAAAGAACAAGGAAAAAGAGAGAGAAATTCATTGCAATTCACAGGTACTTCCATTGGCTTCTTCTCCTACTAATTCTGATAATTTCTCATTCAGCTCAGTGCAAATTAAACAACCTAATTTGCATTAGATCTTGTTAAGGGTTTAGCTAGTGTGAATTAAGCCTTTTTTTAATTTTATTTTTTAAAATATTCCTGCTTTAATTATTAAAAGTAGGCATTATGTAAGATAATCTCCTTGTTATCAAAACTGGAAGAGTTTTGGGATTTCCTGGAACAGAAATATCTGATACCTTCTACTTCAGTATTTTTGTGCAAATTGGTAAGCCCTTGTTTGCAGGGCACACTTGTGTTTTTTCTTGCAATGTTGGTTAAGAAAATTGCTCTGTTGTAGCATGTGTAAATAACATTATTACCATATTTGTCCATGATTCTGAGAATTCTTTTTTATTTTTACCATTATTTCAATGTATCATAATTGATGATATGCCAAATGCCAAGATTAATTAAAGTAGTAATCCATAAAGAAAGAAAAGAACTTGGAATGCACGTTGTAATTTTATCATTGTGTGAGAATAATTACTGCCAACATGGCCCCAACCAAAACCAAAAGAGAACCAACCTTATGATTTATGAATGCACTCACTCCTTTCTCCAATTGTCATTCTAATTTGATTTTTGCACCATTTACGGACCTTACTTTGACTATATATATCACTATATTAATATACGATTGTTGTAATTAATACTTATTTGTTGTTTAATATACCCGTTTTTAGCTTCTTATATGCAGCCTTAAGGGCCGCATATATCATTTCACTTAATTAATACGAATGCTATTATGTGAAATGCAATTGAAAATATAACTTTTTACCGATAATAGTTCAAGATATAATGATGTACATTTTAAGGGGACCATTTTTAGGAATTACATGAAGATTGACAATTCACACTCAGAAATTTCAGCGCCCTTTTGTAATATGTAGTATATTTCAAAGTTCTTCTAGTTTAATGGGGTCGTACTTCCTCAATCTCAAAATTTTGCTCCATTTTACATTTTGGTGGATGTTTTAAATTATTTGTTCCATTCTTTAATGATCTCATTTTCTTCTACCGTTATTTGAAATTGGAACTCATCTATCAATCTAATCTCTCTGTACTTTTTCACCACTATTAAAATGTGTGTCAACTTGCGATGGAACAATCATTTTGAGACTCAAGGAGTAGTTTCGAAATTTAATAAAAACAGATGAAGATCCTAAGATTGAGAGTGGGCAAGAGTTTCTCATAGTAGTTAATACTTCTATAAGAAAAAAAGTTTTTTTTTTATCTTTCTCACTTGGAATCTTGACACTATTCATACTTAGAGAGAATCTTCTCAATTTTTTTCAATTTATAAGAAAAAATATAGTCATGTGGGATATTGTTTGATTCGTATCAATTCGTACTTTATTAATATTCAATCGTTATAATTTTTACTAATATATCATGAAAGATATTTATGTCCAAAGATGTGTATTGGAAGACGCGTACAGGAAAGTGAGAAGGAAAAAAAAAAACGGAGGGAGTATATTTTAACAAATTTCTTCCTAGTGAAAAGTGACACTAGCCTAAGATGTTTAGTGTTACACTCCAATCTTGAATTCTTGATAGTAGCAATTGATTTAGTATTGGTAATTGAAGCCAAATGGTGTATGGTTTAATGAAGGAATGAAGGAACAGAACATGTGCATGCTGATTTGACACCCAATTATTATGGGAAAAAAACACCAAGATATCAATATGATTGATACTCCATATACTACTGTAGTATGTAGCAGTATTGTTTTGTTGATGTGCAATTTGCTCTTAGGCAGCTGTTTTTGTTTAACAGAAGTTTAAGTAAGTAGTATTAAGGGAAAAGAAAAAGTGAAGAAGATAGAAATATTCTACTGTATAAAAAATCTTCTTCTTCAAGTTTGGAAGGTATAGTATAATATAATGTAAAAGATACAAAAATTAAATATACAAAGCTGTAATGGAATTCTTCTTCTATGCCTTTTTTCATTTTTAGCATCCACCTTTGTTTCCTTGAAAGATTCTTTGTTCTAGGTCAACTGAAAAGCTGCCATACATTCCTAAACTTAGTAGATAAGAAGATTTCAGTAGTAGAAATATGGTACTGTCATTAGTTCAAAGTTGTTTACCATTTTCTAGAGTTAGTTGAAACCAAACTCAAACTGATGAACATAATTTCAAGATAGCTGTTGAATAGGATAATTGGAATCAATTTGACAACTGGTTGGATTTTTCATTGTATGGTACAAGTTGGCTCCAACTTACCTAAGGAAATAATATAACACTTATGTCATCTTGAATTATATTAACTTGACATATTTGCTCCAAGATGTACCTTACATGAAGATAATATGTTACCTTATATGAAGGTAATATCAAATATGTTCACCTTATCAGTTTATGCCTTTTGTTTTAATTTAACATGGAAGCTAAACACATTCAGTTTTTTTTTTTTTAATCCATATGAGCCACGAAAGCAGTACAAATTACAAAGAAGGAGAAGGGGGATTTGAACATGTGACGTATTGTTCACAGGCCACAACACCTCAATCTTAACCACTAGGCCAAGACATCCTTGGTAGCTAAATACATTCAGTTAGATTCTATAAGAAATAGTTTTTAATATGTAGTTGTCAATCTTTAAATAGTATAAGTATGACTAAATCTAATTAGTCATTGGTTTCGAAGAACCTTCAAAGACTGATTCTATTTCCTTACATACTTTCAAAAGTTTGGCTTTCTAAGGAGATAATTGAAGTTTACAATTTTTATCGTACATCCGATTATAATTTTACACCATCTTACATCTCTATCCCATGTGCTTACGTGCTTGAGAAAAATATAAATGGTGTGAAATTATACTCGCATGTAGGGTGGACATCTTGCATTGAGGTAGGACCTCATAGAACCATTTCATTACCTAACCAGCTATGCCAAAAGTGCAAAAACCAACTACCATAGACCATAGTAGTGTACATGTGCATATAGCATTTCAAAATTCAGGAGAGTTCTTTTAAACTGGCAAGTTTCCTGTATAAACTCACAAAAACTACTGAATATAGTTTAAGACATTAGTCATATTTGGCATTAGAGTGTTTTGAAATTATAGTCATGCTTGGGTCTTATAGAGTGTCTGTTCTCTTCGGCATAAAACAACTGAACTGAACTGAAGTGAATTGAACTGAATTAAATTATAACTAATTAATAATAATGATTATCATTTAGGAACTGAACTGAATTGAACTGAACTGAAAATAAGCTGGGGAGAACAGGCCCGTAGCGTAGAATGTGGTGGGGTTAGTTTCTTCCCTAATCAAACTAAAGACTAAAGTGAAAAAACGGTCATTAATTCAAAAGAATTAAGTGGAGAAAGAGACTTTTTTTTTTGGTTGGGGGGTTTGTTTTTAAATAAATAGAGTGAAAAAATAGGAAGTCGTCTTTATCAGCTAATAAAATTGATTAAAAGGATGGCATAGTTGGGACTTTGGGAGCTACCAACTGATATTTGAGGGATTTTCACCTAAATCTGAAGACATGTCACTACTTTCACGCGACTTTTGAGTTTTTGCTCCCACTTTTTTCTCTCCCTTTCAAATTTGAATTCCTTTGTAGTTTGGAGTCTTTGGAGTCTTTGGACCATTGAAATTTATATATATATTTTTTTTAATAAGGTAAGGAGAAACCTTGACAAGTTGGGGGGAACAAAGGGGATCCCAACTTGCCAAGGGTGAGAATCGATCCCAGGACCTCCTGGAATCGGGAGGGAAGCTCTAACCACTAGGCTATCCCTCACTCTCACCATTGACATTTATATGTATCATACTTTCGTATGCTGTCTTGTACTCTTTTATACATGTAGAAAGGAAAATGTATAGGGTTTTTCGGGAAAAACATTTGTCTACCTATTGGGTTATCGACCCACCAAGTTAAGCTTGATCTAGTGGGTAGGATTGTGTCTTCCAACCTTGAGGTCATTCCCACTAGTGGTACTTTGATGGTAATTCTCGGAGTATCTAACTCGCTAACTTGGGTTGAGTTGACCTGTGCGAAGTTTCAGTCCTGTAGGACAATACATTTTACCAATCCAAAAAAAAAAAAAATTAGGTTATCGACCAACTAGAGATAGATATCAGTTCTAGCTGATGTATTTATATACTTTAAACAATATTCATAATTTAGGGTTCTATGATTATTGATTAGAAAACTAGTGCAGTAAGGTAGCCTCAGAAGTCAGAACATGAGTGCATGTGAGTGAAGACTTCAGAGAATAGAACCAAGAAAACTTACATAATACAGTACAGAGTGGTCCAACACTTGGAGAATAGTGTAGGGTCAAGCTATTTGGTGCCCTGTTCTTAACTATATGTAACTACATGTAGATAAGGGTTTGTTTGGCTAGTTAATTTATAGGGACTAAATTATTTTGGTCTTTCTCTTTTCTTTTGTTTTTACACTTTCAGACAAAATTGAATTTTAAGTTCTTTGTGGGGAACAAACCAGCCAAATATTATTTGTCCTTTTGGTTGGAAAAACTTGCTATTTCCTCCAAACAGAAATTTAAACTTAAATGGGGGGACTCTTCTCTTCTTTGTGGCCTACAACAATTATATGAACATTTAAGCTCAAAAGTAAAGTGGTTTGCACTTGATAGCAGGGTTTTGTTACTCCAAATTGATTAAAGTGGCTCTATTTTATTGGTAATGGCTGATAAGTGGGAGCCATGAAATTCAGAATTCCTTCATCTTTATGAAAAGGGTGGTAATTCAATTCTGTTTCGATTGGTTCTATTATTAGTGCTGTTCCTTTAGGTTCGTTTAAACAATGAGAGGATACTTGTACATTGAAACATAACGCACCCAATAGCTTTGTATTAAGACATTCTAGTCTTAGATTTTGATTATGGAAACTATAGATGGGCATGAACTAGTCATGCCGTGGCGGGCTCGTATCAAATATCCAAAAAAGAAATGAACAACTTGATGAACTGTTGTGTTGTGGCAAGGAAAACTACGGCCTTGAAAACGAAATTGATGTAACCGGAGTGCACAATTATTCCTATTGATTCATTTCCAAAGGTTACCACAACTTTATGAATGCACTTTTCGGTGTGAGATTCACAAGAACTTATTCCCAAAAGAAGATAATATTTGGAAGCTTTTCGTGGAGATAACAATGGCGTAACATTTTCAATGGAAAAAAATTCATAATATAAAAAAATACAAATCAGTCAAAAGATCAACAAAGATCAATGACAATCAAAGGGAATAAGTGGAATTATTTTATGATAATGACGAGTGTTATTATTCCCTTCAATAAAAGGTTTCAAAATATCAACCAATCAATTCGTCTAAGTCAGAAATACAATACCCATTGAAACCAACAAGAATAACCGTCCCAAAAGTATTTACATAAAGGGGAAATTTCAAGAGACTCAAAGAAATTGGAGTCAATGGACAACCCACTCCGCAACCATAAGCAAAAGCATTACTCCATGGACAACCTACTCCTCCACTATACCGCGACTCTAAACTACATGCCATACCCAACTGATATGATTGCACGTCCAAGTTGAAAGAGCAACCAAGTAAATCCGAGCAAAAGGAACTATCTTGAACAATTCACTAAGTCCGAAAATTGATCAAAGTAACCCGGATATGATAACTAAAACAAACACTCCTGAATATTTTAGTTAACTCTTAATCTCACTCAAACCACTCCTGGAATTAAGTAGATTAAATACTAAATTAATTAACACTCCTGGAAATTAACTTAATGGTCGAAAATAATTGAAGGAACAATTAAATTCATAAACAAAAGCTTTTGTGTAAATCACTCATGCTCTTGTAATGCAGCACGACGTGTATTTATATTATTCATGACAAGAATAAACTTGCCCTCCAAGCACTACAATGGCCGAAAATCAGCCCAAGTATTTTAGGAAACACAAGCTAGCACCTTGTATCATAATCCCTATATTCTAGGAGAGAATAAAGGAGTAATTAAGGAAACAACAAATCAGCCCAAGTATTTTAGGAAACACAAGCTAGCACCTTGTATCATAATCCCTATATTCTAGGAGAGAATAAAGGAGTAATTAAGGAAACAACAAATCAGCCCCAAATCCCCCTTACACACCTAAAGTAAATAAGGAAACTATACAACTCAATGTCAACTAGTATACTTGGAAACACAAGGACTCTAAAAACACTCTAATTTGGTCGAAAATCACAAAGATATTTTCAGACCTTATTTGCTGAAATTAAAGACTTAATTAAAATTATCTAAGACTCTAGAAATGGTGCCAACTTCATGCTTCTTGGATTGAATCATCTTCCCACGTAATCATGGACACAAATGAAGAGTTTGGATTGAGCTTGAACCCAATGCTTCAAGGACTAAACAAGTCGGTTCTCTTTCAACAGTTGACTTAGGACATTGACCTTGACTTGTATCACCAACCCATGGCAAGGCTAAATAAAGGGGCATTACTCCAACAAATGAGCGGGCTAGTTGTCTGTCATGCTCGTGTTGGTTTGCAAAACTGACAATAATGGCCACCTTTATGCCTCATGTGTTGGGTCGAGTTAATAGCACGCTTGTGTCAGATCGACTAATATTTAAATTATTTTTCATTACTTTTTTTATTTGTTAATACGAATGAACAAGTTGAACATAGGGCTCTATATGCATTATCTCAAACCCTCCCTTTTATTTTATCTTTTTTTTATAATTAACCCCTCTTTTTAAATTAAACTACATACTATGTTTTTTCAACATTCACATTGACGTCGTACATTAGTTAAATCGGTTAAAGTAGGTTATTTGACGTTAAAATCATGATTTTGAACCCGAATCTACTAATTTGCGTTCAAATCAAGTGATGTTATTTCAAATTATTAGGAACATTAGTTTCAATCCAGCCATCCTTCTCACATAGAAGTATATAAAGGAAGAGTGACAACTGGCATAATGGGACTTGATCCTAGTACATAATCAGGATAATGATAATAATGCTTGTTGAAACTTTGAGAAATATTGGAGGCAATTATGTTAAATCTGCTAGATTACATGATCAGATTCTTCAAGTGTTAGAGTGTCAGTCTCACTCTTAATTTTGCAAGTAAAAGAAATCTTTAAAACAGTTGAATACATGTCCTTTTATAAAATATTGGGACATTGGTTGCTGATTATATGTCAACATCAATTTATGACAGCCTATTATGCTTAACAATGTGAAAGGATCATTTGTTGAATTGTCTTGTTGTAATGTTGTGCTTGGGGCTTCCCCTCCCTTTCAACAAAAAAATGTGAAAGGACTAATTGCGCAAAAAGGGTTAAATAGTTGATTAGCAATATTAACATGCCAGCTAATTTTTTTTTTTAATAAGGTAAGAAGAAACCTTGACAAGTTGGGGGGAATAAAGGGGATCCCAACTTGCCAAGGGTGGGAATCGATCACAAGACCTCCTGTAACCGGGAGGGAAGCTCTAACGACTAGGCTATCCCTCACTCTCAACATGCCAGCTAATTAAGGGTCGGTATATGTGCTAAGATTGAGGTAACTACTAACTACCATATAGAAAATACACATTGTACTAATTAGTAATTACATTGATGGGTGGGTAAAAATAGTTGGGAATGAATCTACTACAGTGCTCTACTTCTTCATAACACTTGTGAAAAGAGGCAATGAGTGTCATTGAGTGAGGTTGGTGGAATTCAATTTAGAGCGTAAGTATGGACGGATTATGGTAGTATAAACATAGGGAGACGTTAAATCTATACAAACACCAAATTTCATTTCAAAAGAAGCAATAAAAATTGATTAGCATTGAATGTCGCTAATTTATCATAGATTTTTGTATGAATACCATTTTGGAAGAGATGTAGTACTTATCATCACTATTATATAACTGAAAGGGGATACCCTTATTTATTTAATTGCATCAATTTTGTTTAAAATTTTAAAATAATAATGGGTAATCAACCAATCAAAATATTTGCCATTTTAAAAAAGCAAAATTAGAATAACTTAAAATTTTAGGCTTTTAAATAAAGGAAATACTAAAAAAGTTTACAAAAAAAAAAAAAAAAAAAGATAACATATTCATTTAAGAATATCAAAATCTTCTATCAAACGGAAAAATTGTCAAAATAAAAAATCAGCAAAATACTTCCACAACATTATAGTCATATAAAGAAATGATCATTTTGATGGGTTTATATAATTTTAATTTGTGTAAGTCAATTACATATAGGATAATAAGGTCAAATGAAGACAACGTACTGCATTTGAAGTTTTAGCTATACTATCAATGATAGATAAATAAGAGTAATTGAAAATAGTTCACAACTAAATCAAAATTCAAAAGAAGACAAAATAAAAGCACAAAAATATGAAGGTAATCTTTGCAATTATGAAGAACATAAATTTGAATCAAATTTGGGATTAAAAAAAGCAAAAATTAGAAAAGAAATGAAGTATTCTTTTTTTTATTTGATTTCCACGGATAAAGAAGATATATATTATTTGCAACTATGAACTAATTAAATTAGATAAAGTTGACAAAAGAGGCAATTATGTAATACTCTTATGGACATTTTTTTTGTACTATGTTTAAAATATTAATTAGAAGTGCATAATTTCTTTAACTACTTTTGTTTTGTTCTATCCAATTTATTTTTGCTTAACTGAATTTTTAAAAATAAATAAGTGAATGTGAATGCTCATAATAGCGAGTCATATTATATAGGTGTGCAGTGTGCTCATGTAGCCTAAATTCTCTCTTACAAATAGGTCACATCATCATAATCTTCAATTAGTTCAGGTTGAGTCAATTGGATTGCATCATACTCCCTCCGTTTTTTTTACTTGCTACATTTGATAATGCACAACAATTAAGGCAATGTCACTTTCAAGCTTTTGGAAGGGTACCTTTTGAGCCATTTAATGTAAAATAATGGAAAAAGGTGAAAAAATAGTACTTTTGGGTGGAAAAAGAGAAAAACAAATATAATAGTAATACTTTAGGTGGCCAAGTACCCCAAATAAGGAAATGTAGTAAGTAATATGAAACACTCATATATGAAAAATGTAGCAAGTAAAAAAAACGAAGGGAGTAATTATGAAAAAAGATATTCTATATGAGTCGGCTCAATCCTATTTCAATAGAGTCCGTTTTTGGAGAGATGGTCTCACGTTAGTGTTAACGTGAGACCGCTGATGTCATGCTAACATCATGCGCGTGCATCAAACTAGCAGTAGAATTTGTTAAGCGCTTGCACCTATTAGTTATGCTAGCCTTAAATTGCAACTGGGTGAATTAGTTAAGCGCTGAAGTATATTAGTTAAGCGCTGAAGTATATTAGTTATATCATAAAAGTCAGATTATAATGCATTTTATTGGCCATAACTTCGGTATCACGCATAAATAATTCTCTCTTTCTCAAAAAATCTAAAGCACTAATTCTCATTTTTGCATTAGTCATGCCAACCTTAAATAACCAATGCAAAAACAATGTTTACTAATGCATACAATAAATAAAACTAATGACCACCCATACTATCATTGTTACTCATGAAATTAATAAATAATTATTCATATGCTATAATTATAATCTTTCAGTTATTTTCTAGACTAAAATTATTAGCCATAAAACCGAAACTAAAAAACAAAAAGTCATAACTAATGTAAAAAACAATAATTACTAAATACCCAAATATCATAACTATTTATCAGAATACAAATAACTAATAGCCAGAATCACAACTATCAACCATAAACAATAGTAATAACTAAATACCAAAATATCATAACTATTTATCAAAAAACAATAACTAATAGCCAGAATCACAATTATCAACCATAAAACCATAATTATTAACCACAATTAATAACTAATAACCTAAAAATCATAATTATATATCCGAATTTCATAACTATTAAGCAAAAGTTAACTATGAATCAGAAAACCATAACTAAGAGCCAAAAATATGTAACTAATTATTAAAATTCCTTAACTAATTACAAAATTATAACTATAACTTGAAAATGACAAAATCAGTCCCACAAATTCGCCTTTCACACGAAAATTAACTCACCCATCCAAAAATTCCACCACTGAACCTTACTAACCAAAAAGTTAAGAACCTTAAAAAAAGAAATTGTTTGTACTATGTACAACTTTTTTGCACTACTCAGTACTCATCACCACTATATGCAAAATGCAATCCATCATTTATGGTCAATTTGTCAAAAAAGAATGCTAATCAACGCCACTACTATGTTCAATTGTACTAATCTCGCTGATTCCATTTAAAATCAGCAAACTTCAACTAAAATCAGCTACAAAAACAAAATTAAAAATCAAAATACATAAATCACTATTCCACAACTCAAATCATGAATTCATTGCACAAACACTTAAATCCTTAAATCAGCTAAACTATCAAACTCAAGAACATATAAAACAAGGAAAGTACAAATTCAAAATCAACAAAAAAAGAGGAGAGATAAAGTTGAGAAAAATTACCGTTCTTGAAGAAAAGCGAGAGCAGAACTGACATCGAGATCAGATAGACGAAGGTAAGTCTGAACATTCTCGACAAATGCCGCCGCCGAAATTCCTCTCCTTTCTCTGACCTCCTTCGACGACGTCTCCGCCATTTTTACAACCAGTAGAGCTGTTTTCAGAAAAGGACTCTTTGCGCTCAATGTTGAACTTGGACAGTCTCACGCCACGCCGACATCACCGGCTTAACTTCGCCGCCAACCGACAACCCGCTTGAGCCGCGCCTCCATCTCTTTCCTCCACCTCGGCGTCACGCCTCTATCTCTTTCCCCAACTCAATGTTGATATTAGACGGTCTCACGTTAAGACTAACGTGAGACCGTCTTTTATAAGACTTTGTGATTTCAATATAATTAGACTATCCAATTTTAGGTCTAAATTAGGTAATTCAATTTGAGTAATCGATTGCTCGAGTAACGTCAATTTTATCAATGCCCATACTAACCTCCTCGTAGGCTCTTGTAGTTGATTTATATCTCATATGCGCTTATCTCTTTAGCAAAGTACTAGTTTCTTATGTGTGTCCTTCGATAGAAATCTCCTCGTAGGCTCTTGTAGTTGACTTATAATATTTTGCCTTTTTTTGTCAGAAACTACCCTATGAATGTCCACTTTTGGAAACAACTACCTTAAATAATTTTTTTTCAAAACAACTACCTTATAAATTCTAAAAGTTTAAGTAGCACTACCAACTAACGGAAAACGTTAGTCTCTTCCGTTAAATGATAATTTCCCTCCCTTTTTTAAACCTATTTGTCGTGCCTCTTTCAGCATACATTCTTGGAGCAAATCAGGCGAAATCTCACCTAATTCTCAACTAAATCTCACCCAATTGAAGGTCAACGTGCATTTATCAGGCGAAATTCGACCCCCTCTTGCCATTGAAGTATGTATTATGGGATTGAAGCTTCAATTACTCAATTTTAGGGTTTTTCTCGCAATTAGTCAATTTTTCTTCATATTCTTCAATTACTCATGAATTTTAGGGTTTTATGCTAGGGTTTGTTTCAATTACACCAAATCTAGGTTTTGTGACTGTTTAAAGTTACTAACTTTAGTTTGATTTTGGGTTTGCTGAGGTCATGTCAAATTCAAGCTACCAATCAGCTTTGTGAGGTTCCAACCAAATGTGATTGTGGCATCAAACCTCATATTGGAGTGTCTTGGACAACTTTGTGGCTTGCGAATTCTACAACCTTACAACTGATTGGCGTGGCTGCAACCTCTGGATGATGGCATATTGGAGTGGCAAAGGGTTGTCACCAATGAGTTGGTGCTGGAAAGGAGAATGTTGAAGCAAGAAGTAGCATTGCTCAGCAGGCATGAACTATGCCAAGTCCAAGAAGAAAAGGCCAAATTAAACAATAAATATAAGGCTTTGTCCTCTGATGTGAAGCATTTGAAGAAGAAGAAGACTAACTGGAATTCGGAGTGAAAAGTGATGAAGACTGAGAGTTTGGACCAGGAAATCTTTAGTGCAAAGTTAATTTTACGGGGAGAGAGAGAGAAGTAATGGAAGATGACAGAGGAAGGTGGAGAGGTGGGTAATTCAAATTAAATGGGGGTATAAAAGACATTTCACAATGCGTTTTGGAGGGAATTTGTGGGTATTTAAATTAAGGCTATGTTCAGTTCACCTTATTTTAGCTTATTTCAGATCAGATCAGATCAGATCAGATTAGATTAGATCAGATGAGATCAGAAAAAATAAGTTCAGATCAGATCAGATCAGATAAGTTCAGATCAGATCATATCAGATAAGTTCAGATTATGCTTATATTTAAAAACTTATTATTATTATTATTATTATTATTATTATTATTATTATTATTATTATTATTATTATTATTATTATTATTATTATAAATCATGATTATTATGATTATTAGTATTACTAATGCTATTATTGTTATTGTAATAATTATTATTATTATTATTGTTGTTGTTGTTGTTATTATTATTATTATTATTATTATTATTATTATTATTATTATTATTATTACTTTATACAATTACTATTACTATTAATATTACTATTTACTAGTACATTTATTCAAAAAGATTATTATTATTGTTGTCGTTGTTGTACTTATTAATTATTAATATTGGTAATTATTATTAATGTCGTTGCTATAATTATAAATGTCATTGATATCACTATTTGAAGCTATTTGTGTTCAAGAAGAAGAATGTTCTTTTGGCATTTGTAAGTGTTCTTTTTTATATTTATTCTAATTAATAATTTTCATATGTGATGTTCTTTTTGATGTTGTACATGTAACGAACATGACAATAGTATATGATGTTTTTTTTTAAACAATTTTGGTAGAATAATATAAATTATATATTACTAGTTTATATAAAACATGAGTAGCATGGGATAACCTAATGGTGTTGTCATCACGTTTAAAATTTTCCCTACAAAGGATTTCAACTTATCTTTAAAAATAAAGTTTATATAGAACAAGACAACGATATAAGAAGAATATTTAACCATTTTGTTCAAGATCATATGATTATATATATTTATAGGTTTATTTATAATAAAAAAGAACAATTTATTGATATAACAAAGAACATGTTGTTAGTTAAATCCAAACATGTCATCAATATAAAAATAACATCTATCTTTTATTTTTAAAATGTGTTCTTTAAATAGATTTTGTATGCTCTTTCAGTATATGTTTTTTTTTTAATATCATTATATGTTCTTTTCATTACTACCTAAATTCTTATTATTAACGGGCCTTGAACATGTGTGTTCTTTTATTTTTAAATTTTTTGGGCCCCTTTCGGGAATCCCGTGGTAAGATGAATTTTCTCGGGCCGCCCGCACGCAAGGGTCACTCACCTAAAGACCCAACAAGCCCCAACCCCCCTCCCCCACCCACAACAATATTGAAATATATGCTTCCACCAAGATTTGAACCTTGGTCTCCTATGTGGGAGGTAAGAAGCCAAACCGTTGAATTCAAGAGTCCTTAGTCTTTTATTTTTAATTGTATGTTCATATACTAATGTGCTCTTTTTCAAAAAAAATTAATTATGCTATAGTAATAATAATAATAATAATAATAATAATAATAATAATAATAATAATAATAATAATAATAATAATAATAATAATAATAATAATAATAATAATAATAATAATAATAATAATAATTGTTGTAGCCTAACATCTACGGCTCCCTTAACGACACATGGGCTCATCAGAGCCGTACACGTGTCATCCTATTTAAAATAAAAATGAGGCTTAATCTCTGGGCTATACTCGGTTTGGTAAAAGGATTGAATTTCTCGCCCAATAGTCGAGCCCGGCGGTGCCAAATGGCCGAAGGAGAGTGGTTAATAGACATCCCCGGTCATGGTCCGCCACGTGTCATGATCCGATTCCTCGCCCAATCGAGGCCACTATTGTAGGTCGGTTTTTAAGGTTAGCCGTCAACTTGCTATCACTATAAATACCCCCGAAATCGGGAGAAAACACATTCAATGAAAACAAGTGTAAAGTTACTTCGATAAAATTCTCTCTCACTTTCTCTTTCTATCTCTACTTTCTCTTACAACTCCCGATAACCGACTTAAGCATCGGAGGGGGAACCACCACCCAAACCTCCAGGGTGGGTCCCTTTGTGCGGAGTTCGGGAGCGAAGCCAAGGCTAAGGATTAAGCTAATTCGGGCATTGTTGCACAAGTCTCCATCCGAAGAACACTCAAGATACTAATTTACTTGCTCAACAAGGAAGCTAAGCCTACCGCTACTTGTTGGACAAGTGGACAAAACATTTGGCGCCGTCTCGTGGGGAGACGCAACGATGACCGATTGTCAATCGTCCAACATTGCCCGGAATCGAAGCCTTCAAGTTAATGTCGAAGATACGGTGGAGCATGAAAGACCACCTAGAGGAAGAGATAGACCCCGTCCATTGTCAATGTTCCCGGACCAAGCCAAGAACCGGTCATCCAAGTGAATCCGGATCGTCCAAAGGATCGCCGCCCACCCGGGAGAATGTGCTGAGTGACTTTCGGACTAAGATGGCGGCGGTCGTCCAGAACGTATTAAAAGCAATATGCTGTTTTTTCATCACAACCCGGACCCACTGCTAACAATCCACCTCGTCCTAGAGGACGTTCTCAAGTAGATCGTCCCGAGTCCTAGTCGCCATGTTCGCCAGGAGCCCTCTAGGAGGACGTCAAGAGGAAAGCAAACGAGAGGATAATGATCAACGAAGAAAGATGGACTGGAACTTGGTGGTGAGGACTCGGGACCATGTTCGTCCAAGCGGGCACCGCATGGAAACAGATGCCGAGAGTATCTAGAAGCAAAGAAAGCCGATGCATTACAACGATCGCCGACAGGATCTACACCATATTTGAGATACCCTCCTTTGAGGTTGTCGTCCGCAGGGGGAGGGACGAAGTTTAAGTCACTCTCTTGTTCATCCGCGACAGAGAAGACAAAGGGCTCACCCCATGGTCTATAGGCGTCCAAAGGCTCGCAAACACTTCATCCAATCCCGTAATGAAAGAATATCGCAAGGAGTTCATACCCATCGAGGGACACTGGGAGCCCTCCCGATCAACCGGCCTACCCCATTCTCGGCCAGGATCATGGAGGCGCCCCCTTCCCAAAGGTAAAACTCCCAACCATTGAGCCTTTTGATGGAACAACCGATCCTAATGATCACCCGTCCGCTTACAAACATCGGATGTACGTCCAAGGAGTGGACGATGCTACTTAGTGTAAGAATTTCCCAGCCTACCTTGAAGGGAGTAGCTCGAAGTGGTTCAATAATCTTCCCCCTAATTCAGTCAATAATTTTACTGAACACAGTTTCTTATTCACTAGTCACTTTGTTGCCAATAAGCAAGAGCAAAAGACAAGCATGCACCTAGGCAAGGTCGTCCAGGGACCTAAGGAGGCTCTTAGAAGTTTTGTTAAGTGATTTAACCTAGAAGCACTTCAGATCCAAGATCTTAATGCTGGAGTAGCCTTTGACGCCTTCATCGGGGGTCTAAGGCCGGGGAAGTTTCAAGTTTGATCTTGGTAAGAAGAAAATCTCCACTCTTCGCCGAGGCTTTAAGAGAAGCGGAAGCGTTTATCCACGCTACCGAAGTGTGTGCTGAAGCAAAACATCCCGAGTCTAAGAAGCTCGAAGAGGTTGCTCACCCAAAGAAGAGCAACCCCAAAAAGGCCGAGACCCGGGCTATAGCCGCAACCACCACTTCGTCCGAGGAGCAAGAGCGAGCCACCTCATCCAATCCTATTGAGTTTAACAAAGACCAATACTCCATTCTCATGGAGATCAAGGATCAATATGAGTTGAAGGCCCCAACTGAGATGAAAACCCCTTATAGAAATAGGGATAAGAGCAAGTATTGTCACTTCCACAAGGATTGTGGGTCATGAGACTAATGAATGTAAGCACCTCAAGAGAGCTTTGGAAGAGTTAGCCCGAAAAGGAAAGATGAATTCCTATATGCCGCAAGGGGGAAGGAAGTTTCCAAGGAAAGATGATTGGCATAACAAGAAGATAGAGAGTGCAAGCACAGACGAAGATGTTGTTCTCGTAATCTCGTGTGGATTTCTTCTGGGGGACCAACTAATAGAGGGCACAAAAACTACCTTAGGGAGCTCGGCCAAGTTTTGTTAGCCGATCGACGAAGGCCGAGCCCTTCCCAAGGGTGGTAGTTAGTGAACAAGATCGGGCAGGTTAAGGACTACCCATGATGATCCCTTGGTCGTAGAAATGAAAATAGCAAACTTGAGAGTCGAAGGATCCCGATCGACACCGGAAGTTCGACGGACATCATTAGTGCCGATTGCCCGTCCGGACTAAAGTTTGAGGAGAAGAACTTAGTTCCCGTTCACCATCCCATCATAGGGTTTGGGGGGAGGAGTCATCCATCCCATGGGAACCGTGACTTTGCCCGTTCGAGTGGGAGAGAAGGAAGCCTCAAGAACTCGTTTATCAAGTTCTTGGTGGTCCGAGACTTGACACCTACAATGTCATTCTTGGACGACCAACTCGAATCATGTCAAAGCAAAGAATAGTAACTCACCCGATGTTGATGAAGTATGAGTGTGATGACGGCAAGATTGGCTCCTTGTATGGAGACCAAAGAAGCGGCTAGGGAATGTTACCTAACTACTCAAAACCATTATCATGGAAGGCCGACAAGCAAGACCAGACGCAAGTTTCGCGGCGGAAGGAAAACGTCTGGAATAGAGAAAGATCGGACGAAGGTTGCTAGCGAAAAGGAAAACGCCTCGGAATAGAAAAAGATCGACGAAGGTTGCTAGCGAAAGGAGAACGTCCGGAATGGAGAAAGATCGGACGAAGATGGCTAGCGAGAGGAAAACGTCTGGATTTGTCAAAGATCGGTCGCCTCGTTAAAGCCGACCTTTGAGAGCCCTCGACGCCTCTTGCTCCCTCAAGGAAGGCGTCCCGAACATCTCCCCAAAGAAGAAGAGGAAATATGAAATCATCAAGGAAGAACCCTCCTCGTCTCGAAGAGGTCATGGCCATCATGGGGCTAACAAGTAGAACGTCCGGAGCCAGTGGAAGCGTCCGAAGAAGTACGCCTGGATGAAGCTCGTCCCGTAAAGGGACCCTCAAAATTGGATCTTCGCTCGCCCCGGTTTGAAGGGTCATCTAGTCCACTTGTTGAAAGAGTTTCAAGATGTGTTTGCCTATTGCGTCGAGGAAATGCCGGGAATTGATCCGAAGTAGCCGTCCACCGGTTGAATGTTGATCCAAATTTGAAACCGGTTCGCCGTAAGAAGAGGCATTTGGGACCTGGCTAGAAACCAAGCGGTCGACCAAGAAGTTCGTAAGTTGTTGGAATCCAAGTTCATCAAAGAAACCTATTATCCAGTCGGATAGCAAATGTGGTTATGGTGCCAAAGCCTAATGGCACCTGGAGAATGTGTGTGGATTACACGGACCTCAAAAGGCTTGTCCTAAGGACAGCTTTCCCTTTGCCTAAGTTGGATCGTCTAGTAGACTCCACACCGGCCATGCTTTGCCGAGCTTCATGGACGCATATTCGGGTTTTCATCAAATCCCAATGTGGCCGGAGGATCGGGACAAAACGTCCTTCATTACTGAAAAAGGGCTGTATGGCCGGGTGAGGATGCCATTCGGCCTACGCAATGCCCCGGCCACTTTTCAAAGATTGATCAATAATGTTTTTCACCATAGCTAGGATGAAATATGGAGGCATATATTGACGATATGATAGTCAAGAGCCGTCAAGAAGAAAGCCATGTTGGTGATTTGAGAGAAACTTTTGAAACTCTCGGAAATACAAGTTGAAGCCGAATCCCAAAGAAATGTGTCTTTGGGGTTTTGTCGGGGAAGTTTTTAGGTTTCTTGGTGGATCGTAGGGGAATAGAAGTCAACCCCGAAAAGATTCAAGCCGTTCTAGACATGAAGTCTCCTTCGAAGGTAAAAGAGGTACAATGGGCCGACGGGTTGCTTGGCCGCCCTTGGACGATTTTTGTCTAAGTCGGGCGACAAGTGCCATCACTTCTTTGCCACGATCAAGAAAAAAGCCAAGTTTGAATGGACAAGCAGAGGCGGAGGAAGCCCTTCAAAGATGTCAAAGATCAACTTCAAGAATGCCTAGGTTGGTCGGGCCCCAGAGGGGGAAAAATTGTTTGTATACTGGGCCGTATCCACTCAAGCCGTGAGTGCCGTCCTATTGGCCGAAAGAGAATCCGTCCGTATCCCAATATACTTCGTGAGTCACGTGCTCAAGGACGCGGAAAACCGGTATACTCCTATTGAGAAGTTTGGATTGGCCCTTGTCATGGCCAGCAGAAAGTTAAGGCCCTATTTTTTGGCACACACGTATACTCGTCTATACCGATCAACCTTTGAAGCAAGTTCTCGCAGAAGATGGAAGCCGCCGGGGCGAATGTTAAAATGGGCGGTTGAGCTCAACATGTTTGACATATCATTTGAACCAAGGAAGGCCATTAAGGGGCAAGCCTTGGCCGATTTTATGGTTGAGCTTACTCGGCCAACCATAAAGCCAATATCCGATCCACTGAAGGAAGGAAGCATTGGGCGCTCATGGTTGATGGATCGTCCACAGCCAATGGGTGTGGGGCAGGAATCATTTGTCAATCTCCCGAAGGGGACAAATTTGAATATGCATTAAGATTCCAATTCAAAGCGTCCAATAACGAAGCCGAATATGAAGCACTCTTGGCTGGAATCAAAATGTGCAAGGCGGCCGGAGCCGTAGAGATTGAGGCAAAATCGGACTCTCTCTTAGTTGTCAGCAGGTCAACGGAGATTTTGAATGCAAAGAAGCATCAATGGGCAAATATATGCGACCGATCAAGGATGAGATTGAGCCATTAAAACGATTTGTCCTCGACCAAGCACCAAGGTCGAAAATCATCAAGCGTATGCTCTCTCGAAATTGGCCGGCTCGGGCCGAGGGTGATGTGCCAAGAAACAGTCTTTTGGGAAGTCAAACCCAAAAAGAGCATCGACCAAGAGGAGATTATGTTTCTCACCGAGGGAATGTCCGGATGGAGCCGATCATAGAATACATGAAGACAGGGCGATTGCCTTCGGATCCCGTAGAGGCCAAGTATGTGAAGGCCGAGACAAGTGGTTTGAACTATGGGACGAGACACTTTACAAGAAGTCGTTCAACCGGCCTCTCTCAAGTGCGTCACCGAGAAAAGATGGTCTCGGAGATTCCCGAAAGAACTCCATGAAGGAGCTTCAGGCCTCTCACATTGGGGGAAGAGCCTTAGGCGAGAAGGCTTTAAGGACGGGGTACTACCGGCCTACCTTAAAGGAGGATGCTTTAGTCTATGCAAAGAAGTGTGACAACTTGTCGAAGCATGGAAATGTTCATCGAAGCCGTCCAACTATTTGACCCCCATCTTGTTCCCTCCGCCTTTTGCCAAATGGGGCATGGATGTCCTAGGACCTTTCCCCGTGGCCGCCGGGCAAAAGAAGTTTGTGATTGTAGCAAAGGACTATTTCACTAAATGGATAGAAGCTGAAGCCATGCGAGGAATAACAACAAACGACGTCAAGGGCTTCATCCGGAAGAACATTATAACTCGATTTGGCATGCCTCGCCAATCGTCTTTGATAATGGTCCACAGCTTCGAAACGCCTAAGCCGAAAGAATGGTCATCGTGAAAAGAGAAATCAAAGCTCACTTTGCAGCAGTCGCCCACCCACAAGCTAATGGGCAAGTCGAGTCCTTCAACAAGATTCTATCAAATGGAATCAAGAAGAAGCCGGACAACGCCAAAGGGCAATGGGTTAAGAACCGCAATTGGTGTTATGGTCCATTAGAACAACCGCTAAGAATTCTACGGGCGAGACGCCTTTCATGCTAGTCTATGGTACCGAAGCCGTCTTGCCCATTGAGATCGAGGAGCCCACCCTACGAGTCATGTTATACACAGAGGAAGCCAACCGGGCCGCATTGCGTACGGCCTTGGACCAAGTCCCGAAGTCGGGGCAATGCCTTGCTAAGAATGCAATTGTACAAACTGCGTATGGCTCGGGAGTTTAACAAAAGAGTTGTTAGACGACCGCTAAAGGTGGGGGGATCTTGTTCCGAGAAAGATGGAAGCAATGGACGAGCTAAAGAGTTGGGAAAACTAACACCAAATTGGGAAGGACCTTATCTCGATTGTCCAGGAGATACACAAGTGGGACTTTTCGTCCGCAAGGGCAAGATGGAAGATCTATTCGACGTACACTGGAATTCGGACAACTTAAAGAAGTACCACGTCTAGCTCGATCTTCGTCGATATAAGTAGGGTAATTTGTAGTTACTCCAAAGTGCCACGGCACATATTAAGTAAGAAAAGAATTATATACATGCATCTTGGCTTTCAGCCAAGCAAAATCCATATAATACAATTCCTACTATCTTATCTTTTTGTTTATTTTCACCAAGTTACTTCACTTTGGGGCACTAAATCAGTTACTCGTCTAAAAGTGACAATGACCTGGACAAAAATACAAACAATAGTAGAACGTCAGAATTGCTCGCATTTACGCCGAACATCACTCCCTCAAATATATAATGCATATATGGCCGACAAATTGACAAAACCTCTAGTAAGAGTAACGTCAAAGTCTCTGAGAGAAAGCTGGCCTGAAATAAGCCCTTAGTAAAGGATACTTACTTTCAAAAATACGGACAGCTAGGTAGTCCAGACCCTAGTAAGGGATCGCTACTTAATGACGAGTGTTGCTCCCTCAAGGAAGCCGGCTAAAACATTATTTGAACATGTATCTCACGCTCGCCCATCAACTTCAGCAGGCTCAGCCAAAGCTGGCCGCTCTCCTTCTTGGACTTCAGCTCCCCTTCAATATACGATTGAGCTAAGCCCAAGAACGGGGGGATAATAGAAGCCTATAGGACGAGCTAAGGAGAGCAAGTCGTCCAAAAACTAGGATGGCCCCAGACGAAGGTGGCCCCAGGAAGGTGACCGTCTAAGAATGGACGCTCTCCTTCATTGGGTGACCCTCGTCCAAAAATTGGAGGCCAATCCCAGACGTAGATGGCCCCAGGAAGGTGACCGTCCAAGTATGGACGCTCTCCTTCATTGGGTGACCCTCGTCCAAAATTGGAGGCCAATTCCAGACGAAGATGGCCCCAAGAAGGTGACCGTCCAAGTATGGACGCTCTCCTTCATTGGGTGACCCTCGTCCAAAATTGGAGGCCAATTCCAGACGAAGATGGCCCCAGGAAGGTGACCGTCCAAGTATGGACGCTCTCCTTCATTGGGTGACCCTCGTCCAAAATTGGAGGCCAAGTCCAGACGAAGATGGCCCCAAGAAGGTGACCGTCCAAGTATGGGCGCTCTCCTTCATTGGGTGACCCTCGTCCAAAATTGGAGGCCAATTCCGCACTTAAGATGGCCCCAAGGAAGGTGACCGTCCAAGTATGGACGCTCTCCTTCATTGGGTGACCCTCGTCCAAAATTGGAGGCCAAGTCCAGACGAAGATGGCCCCAAGAAGGTGACCGTCCAAGTATTGACGCTCTCCTTCATTGGGTGACCCTCGTCCAAAATTGGAGGCCAATTCCAGACGAAGATGGCCCCAAGAAGGTGATCGTCCAAGTATGGACGTTCTCCTTCATTGGGTGACCCTCGTCCAAAAATTGGTAATCGTTCAATCCTAGACGAAGATGGAAATCGTTCAATCCTAGGATGGCAATCCCAGACCAGCCTCTTTTGGTACTTAGATGCATATGCAATTATCAAAGGCTCTAAATATTGTAGACCGTCCAATAATATCGGGACGAGTCACATTTTTACTTCGGACGTAATTTTGTACTCTTCAGAGAAAGCGGATCGTCCGATTGTTCAGACGAAGGTGATATTATACTTAGTCAAAATTAGAATTCGAAAGATAAAAGGCAGGAAATTGGCAAAAATACTCTTTCATATATAATTGGTAAAGAATTACAACGTAAGAGCCGAAGAGTTAAAGATACAAAGACGAACAAGCTAAGAAACATGAAAATAAACCTAAGTTTAGGCTTCGTCTTCAGAGCGGGTTTCTTGGTCGTCTTTTGGGGTCTCCACCTCAGCAGCAGCCTCGTCGTCTGACTCTTCAAACTCCGAAGGTTCCTCGGCGCATACCATAGCCCGATGAACGCTCTCTTGATACTCCAGACGACGAACGAAGGCTGGGGACCTCGGCTTCCTCGGCTAGCATCCCAAAGGCTTTGACGGCCCGGTCCTTGGGTCGTTTTGACGACTTGTTTCAACCCTTCCTTGGCATCGTCGAAGGACTTGGCCGCCTCCTTTTCCAGACGGGCGCCTTTGCCCTTAGGTGCATGTTCTCTTCTCTCGGCTCAGCGGCAAGAAATAAGAGCGACATCCCTTTCGCCTTTCAACTCAAGAGAGAGAGCGTCTATGATCATCTTTAGACGATCCTGCTCGGAATATAGCTGGTTGATTTTAACAAGGTGATTCTTGTTCTCATACTCCATGAGTGCCGATCTCTTCTCCAAGGCCTCCAGCGACTGGCGATGAAGGGTGTTAGCCATCTCGATGTCGTGAATGGCTTTGTCCCCCGCCGATGTAGCTTGGTGGACGAGGTGCTTATTTTCCTTTCTAAGCTCCCTCGCCCAATCTTCGATTAGCATGCTTGCGAGCCGTAAGCCGGGGCAAGGAAAACAAGTCAAGATATTAGACGATTTGCAAAGTGAAAATTTATACAAGCATAAAACAAGGCGATCCATAAATCACTACCTCGGCAAGAAGTCGAGACATGTAGCCCACATGCCGGCGGACGCTCCCCTTAATCCCTTAATGTAGGATTCGGGGAAGCATTTGAAGAGCTCCTGCTTCAGCCGCTCTTTCTCCAGCCTTGACATTTTGGCGAAGGCAGGAGAGGACTCCTCGTCCGAGTCGACAGTGGGAGGAGTTGGGGGAATAAGCAGGGCCTTTGCCCTTATCTCGAAAGAGGGGGAGAGTCGGCTTATCTTGATAGGGAAGACGATGGCTTGTCTATTGGACGGACTCATGGACCGTCCACCGACCCGCATCGTCCTAACTATGTTGGGGTAATACGACTCACCGGACGAAATTGATGCCGTCCTAACAACTAGAGGCATCTCGTGTCACCGGCTTTGCCACCGAGCCGCCGAACCCCGGATAGTTCTCAGCAGCAAGATCGGATCCGGGTGCAACTAAAGCCAAGGCGGACTGCGGTTGACCTCGGCGGAGTCGGTCGGCAAAACGCAGAGCGGCACGGTGCGTGTACATCCCTTCCCTCCTCGGCCGATCCGGCAGTCGAAGGCTCCCTCTTAAGAGCCTTGGCTTGTGGGGGAGGCATTCTTTTCTCCCCACTCTCGGCAGCAGGAGCCGCCTTATCCGCCCTCTTCCTTGTAAATCCCTTAGGCTTCTTCGCCGAAGGCCGGTCGCGGCCGTAGTGGGCCTCTTCTTGGACGAGGACGACTTCCCAGGTGGAAGCTTGTTTGTAGGAGCATTTTTCTGCAAAAAGTAAAGGCATCAGATTGATCGTCAAAAAAATAAAAAATAAATAACTACTATTGCAAAAATCCAGACGAGTATGGCCCCAAGAAGGTGACCGTCCAAGTATGGACGTTCTTCTATGGCTGACCCTCGCCCCAAAATTGGATGCAAGAATCCAGACGAGTACGGTCCCAAAGAGGTGACCGTCCAAGTCTGGACGATCTCTTTCCTTGGCTGATCTTCGTCCAAGATTTGGTGCAAAACACTTGGACGAGCATGGCCCCAAGAAGGTGAACGTCCAAGTCTCGGATGTTCTCCTTTTTTGGGTTACTCGTCCCAAGAATTGGACACCAACTCTTGGACGAGCATGGCCCCAAGAAGGTGACCGTCCAAGTCTGGACGTTCTCCTTCTTTGGATGACTCTCGTCCAAGAATTGGACACCAATTCTTGGACGAACAAGACCCCAAGAAGGTGACCGTCCAAGTCTGGACGTTCTCCTTCTTTGAATGACTCTCGTCCAAGAATTGGATACCAATTCTTGGACGAGCATGGCCCCAAAGAGGTGACCGTCCAAGTCTGGACGTTCTCCTTCTTTGGTTGACTCTCGTCCAAGAATTGGATACCAATTCTTGGACGAGCATGGTCCCAAAGAGGTGACCGTCCAAGTCTGGACGTTCTCCTTCTTTGGGTGACTCTCGTCCAAGAATTGGACACCGACTCTTAGACGAGCTAGACCCCAAAGAGGTGACCGTCCAAGTCTGGACGTTCTCCTTCTTTGGGTGACTCTCGTCCAAGAATTGGACACCGACTCTTAGACGAGCTAGACCCCAAAGAGGTGACCGTCCAAGTCTGGACGTTCTCCTTCTTTGGGTGACTCTCGTCCAAGAATTGGATACCAATTCTTGGACGAGCGTGGTCCCAAAGAGGTGACCGTCCAAGTCTGGACGCTCTCCTTCTTGGGGTGGCTCTCGTCCAAGAATTGGACACCAACTCCGGACGAGCTCATATGGTCCTCGACACAAAAAAAAAAAAAAAAAAAAAATTACCAATGTTTCCGCCCTTTTTTCGGCGCTACTCTTTGCATACTCCTTCCACAGATTATCTATAAATTGGGACATGCTGATTTCCCCCGTCCAAGATGGTTTGAGGCGTTGTCTGGCCGAGTCTGAAAATACAAAAAAAAATATATGTGTGTTCGTCATATGAGTTATGGACGAAGAGTTTTACTTGGATGATTTTAAATATACCTTTATCCTCAGCCAACCGCAAGCCGGCAGCGACCAAGAAGTCGTCTTGGTAAAACATTTCCTTAAAGGGTATCCAGTTAGACGGTCCCCTTAAAAGATCGCTGGCCGGGTCCGGAGTACTCCTTCACTCGAAGTACTCCACCACCTCCTCGTCAAATTCGTCCTCCAGCCCCAAACCAAAGACCGCTTCCGTCCGGTATTAGTGACGGATCTATTATAATATCTCGTAGCTCTCCGTGACATAGTCGCCGGACGCCCGTAAAAAGATGAAATCGGCTTTCCAATCGTGCATCTTTGACGATTTCCCCCAAGCTGTCATGAAGCCTGGACGGTTGCTGATGCTGAGCCATGCTCCGTCCATAGCCCCAGGTACCTTAGACGCATAATGGATATGGGTAAAGGCTTGAAGGGAAAGGGCTAGGCCGCGTAGCTCGCAGACGGCAATAAACGTCAGGATGTTGTGCCAAGCGTTTGGTGCCACCTGGTTATGGCCGATGTGGTAGTGTTTGCAAAGACTTGTTCTACGAAGTCGTGAAGAGGAAACCTCAATCCAAGATCTAAGGCCGGTTTATAGACGGCGAAATGGCTCCCCGGGAGCACTCGGGATCGTCGCGTCGTTATTAGGAATGACAAAGGAGAAGCCCGGCATGGGCATGAAAGACGACAAGAAATTAGGGTCTCGGTCCTAGTTTCTCTAACCACTTACGGTTAACTAAAATGAAGCCAGGATCGAAAGGGGACCTAAACGTTTTCTAATCTCCGACGAGGTGGTAGAGGCCTCGTCCGATTCTTCGGCGAGCCTCCCGGATCGCTACCATTATTACCTTCGCCGATCTCATCCGTATCGGCGTCCCGCCTGGAAGTACCGGTCTCGGTTTTATTTCAAAGTCTCGCATCATGGTCAAACGGAGGCATGTCCAAAGACCGAGCACTTTGGACCTCTATTGCCTCATCCGGCACTCGTCCGCCGATTCCTCCATATCCGAGCTATTTGATGGAATTATTGCTTTTCGTCTTAGACGGGCCGTTTGCTTGACGCGCGCCGATTACCCCGCACAGTAAAGACCGGGTCGTCCGACTTTCTCGGCCAAAACTATGAAAAAATATGTACTCGGCCGAAAGAGGCCCAACTCTAGAATGTGCCGAAGAAGAAGTATCGGTTCTAGGGTCAAGACAAGCTCTTGGTCGGCTAGGATTATTTGACGAAGATGATTCCATTTTATTGATTTTCTAAGAAAAAATAAAGAATAAAGAAGAATAAAAGGATCAAAGAAACGATACCCCGCTAAGAACGTCCCGGGGAAATTCGGTGAAGGATGCCGAAACCGGACGATCTCTCTCTCTCTCCTAGAAAATTGCGAGCCTCTTTCTCTAGAAAAATTTGTTCGAGGTGTTAAATGATTGAATGTTTTCACACCAAGGATATTTATAGAGGAATAAGAAACTCGCGTGGCTGGTCAAGAATGACCGAAAAGGGAGTCCCACTGGTCTAATATGACCGGTATAACACAAGAAAGGGCGCGTCATTTCCTTCATTTTGAATACACTACCTTCGTATAACGGGCCTTAACCGTCGACGGGCCAACAAAAAGCTACCTTGGGTAAAAGGGCATTAACCGTCGAGATGGGCCAACAAGTGAAAGCCCTTTTAGGGGCAAATGTTGTAGCCTAACATCTACGGCTCCCTTAACGACACATGGGCTCATCGAGCCGTACACGTGTCATCCTATTTAAAATAAAAATAAGGCTTAATCTCTCGGGCTATACTCGGTTTGGTAAAAGGATTGAATTTCCGGCCCAATAGTCGAGCCCAAAGAGCCAAATGGCTGAAGGAGAGTGGTTAATAGACATCCCCCAGTCATGGTCTGCCACGTGTCATGATATGATTCCTCAGCCAATCAGAGGCCACTATTGTAGGTCCGTTTTTTAGGTTAGCTGTCAACTTGCTATCACTATAAATACCCCTGAAATCAGGAGAAAACACATTCAATGAAAACAGTGTAAAGTTACTCTGATAAAATTCTCTCTCACTTTCTCTTTCTATCTCTACTTTCTCTTACAACTCCTGATAACTGACTTAAGCATCGGAGGGGGAACCACCACCCAAACCTCCAGGGTGGGTCCCTTTGTGCAGGTTCGGGAGCGAAGCCAAGGCTAAGGATTAAGCTAATTCAGGCATTGTTGCACAAGTCTCCATCTGAAGAACACTCAAGATACTAATTTACTTGCTCGACAAGGAAGCTAAGCCTACCGCTTACTTGTTGGACAAGTGGACAAAACAATAATAATAATAATAATAATAATAATAATAATAATAATAATAATAATAATAATATTTATTATTATTATTATTATTATTATGTTATCTATATTATTATTATTATTGTTATTGTTATTATTGTTTTTGTTATTATATTATTA
The DNA here is from genome assembly GCA_947646795.1 of Beta lomatogona. Classification (NCBI taxonomy): domain Eukaryota; kingdom Viridiplantae; phylum Streptophyta; class Magnoliopsida; order Caryophyllales; family Amaranthaceae; genus Beta; species Beta lomatogona. The sequence goes on along the minus strand of CANSNZ010000602.1, from coordinate 73,645 downwards.
TTCTTATTATTATTATAAAATTATTATTATTATTATTATATTATTATTATTATTATTATTATTATTATTGAAAGTTGTGCATAGTAATAAAATGATAGTAATAGTAATACTAGTAATGAAATACAAAGTATAATAATATTAGTAATAATATGTTTTTTAAAGATAAGTTCAGATCAGATCAGATCAGATCAGAAAAAATAAGATCAGATCAGAAAAAATAAGTTCAGATCAGATCAGATCAGATCAGATAAGTTCAGATCAGAAAATTTCAGGTGAACTAAACATAGCCTAAATGGGGGTATAAGAGACATTTCACAATGCGTTTTGGAGGGAATTTAAAAAGTTGACGGAACTGACTAACGTTTCCTGTTAGTTGGTAGTGCTACTCAAACTTTTAGAATTTATAAGGTAGCTGTTTTAAAAAAATATTATATAAGGTAGTTGTTTCCAAAAGTGGACATTTATAAGGTAGTTTCTGACAAAAAAGGCTAATATTTTACGTAGTTCTTTTTGAAGATTAAAACCAATCTTCATCAAATTCCGTTGAAAAAAAATTCATCGATTGAATTTCCATAATTAATTATGCTTTACAATTTTTGTCACGTGTTTTTAAATTACAAGATCATATGAGTAGAAAGAACTGGATAAATATCAACTTTATAACAAGTCATAGGCCCTGTTTAATAAAGAAAGGTTTGGAGAAAAATTAGAGGTATAAATTCATATTAGAGGATTTGACTAGTCAATCATTTCATTTGAGTGTTTGGTAAAGAGTGGTTTGAAATAGCCGATTAGGCCCAAAAAGCTATTTTTGAAAAAGCTGAAGAAGCAACTTTTTGACATTAGATATTCGGGAATGAGCTGGCTAAATTACATTTATATCCTATAGTCCTTGAAAATTGCATTTATAAAAAATAAAAGTACAATAATGGACATGTCTTTATCGGTCATTTTACACAATCAAGTAGCAATTAACTATCAACTACTTACCAAACACTTTTACACAAACAACTAATTCAATCAACTAGTCAAACCAACTAACACAATCAACTATCAGTTATCCGCTAATTTCCAAACAATGCCCGTAATATTAGTAACGCTATACAGACAGCCTGCCACAACCCCAATTTGAGCCCAAACAGGATTAATTTGTGTCTTGGGCCGGGCTGGTGCATGATACAAAATCTGTCCTAAAATCGAGACTAAAGCCCAACACAGAGAAAACACAAGCCACATCACCGGGCTTTCTGGGCCAATGCCACTTTTAGGGCCTCCAATCCATCAACAATTTTACAAAGACAATAGATAAAGAAAGAAAAAGAAGATCCAGAAAAAAAAAAAAAAAAAAAGAAGAAGAAAAGTCTTTAACCCTAAAACCCCTAATTTCAATTGACAAATTCTCTCTCCAGAATGTCGAATTATCCCACACAATTCTGAATTTCCAGCATCAAATTAAGAAGAGTGCGGAGAAAATTATTGCGGGCAAATTAAACTTTATTCGAAAAGACCGAAACTTGGATCTTCCAATAATTTGAAGGTTTGTTTAAGAGTAATCTTAATTTAAGTCTTTAAGATTGAAATTTTGCATCTTACATATATTTTTTTTAGCAAGAATGCAGAATGTTAATTTAATTAATTTATTGTTCTGGTAAACTCATAAAATTCAGATTTTGGGTGGATTTGCAACTGTTAATGCATCACTATGTGTTAGTTTAAAGTACTGATAGAGGAATGATGAGGTTTTCTTTTTGTTGCTAATTTTTTGGGGATGAATTGTTTTCTTGTGTTAATTGGATGTACTTAATTTTATAAGTTTGATAATGTGTTTGTTGCTTAAGGTGGGATATATGCAGTAATTTGGGAAAGAAGATTGGGTAATTACTCTAATTAGTATTCATTATGACTTATAAGCCTATTTAGATTCAGAGCTTAGCTTTACTTGGCTTCGTTAAGCTCTCGATTTGTTTTTAGTTTTGACAGATTAGGGATGAGATTATATTAGTGTATATCTTCCCATGTCGCGCTGATGGTTAGATACTTAGATTCATAGTTGGTTATTCGTGTTGGTGATTTTGTGTTGCGTGGCTGTGTTAGATGGTAATGCTATTTGTTGCCTTTGGCTCTAATGTATAGTTGTGCTTTGAAACTATTGGGGAGGTAGTGATTGTGCCATTATAATAAGCTGGCAACTTGAGTTCAACGATGATCAGGTAGAAGCTCATTGTTGGGGGTCGATTTGTGGGAGTTGATTTCTGTCCTTGTGCCAAACATGTGATTCGCAACCTTTGGATTGTCATGTTGCATTTGTTGGTCTGGGTTTTCATAAGCTCATTATACTTTCTGCTAACCAAAATAATAGCCACGTATACTATTTTGGTAAGTTGAAGAAAATGGTTGTTACATTACCTAAAATAGTGAGAAGTTATGAATGGATTTCCCCTGGCTATTTCCTGAAATCGATATTACTTGGAGTTGGGTAGTTGTGTAAGATAGGGTATGTGTGCGAGTGTCCTACTCAGCAATTTTGTGGAAAAAATTCTATGATTTTGGCTGAAATTGAACAGACATCATGTCTATACTCATGTTGTAGTGTCGAAGATCGGACAATACTTGTGGTAAGATGAAGAGTATGCGTAACATAGCTTGAAATGAGAGAATTATCTACAAAGGTTAATCTTTAATATCATGTTTCATTTGTAATTATAGTGTGTTGCCAATATATGAAAATTATTTCCAAATAGGAGGAATATTTACTTTGTTAATTACTCCCTCCGTCCCATACTAAAGTGCTTTATTCCATTTTTTCACTGGAATTAAGGTAAATATAATCTAATAGGAAAGTAAAGACTTTTTTATTTATTTAAATAGATGTTGTATGGAAAAAAGTGATTTTAGGAGAGAGAATGGAGAATAATTGGTGAAAGAGCATTAAATGTAACCCTTAGGTTGAATAAACAAAGCAAAAAAACTAATTTCAAGAAGCAAATAAATGATGATGACACTGTTTTTCTATGCAAATCACGAAAAAAATATGGAATTATATATAGTTACAACTTACAAGCACTATATTTTGAGACACCCAAAATGGAAATGAAGCACTATATTATGGGACGGAGGGAGTATCATTTAAGAACTAATTTCATAATAATTTGCCTCCTTTTTTGTATAATGCCGAATTTGTTCTTTAGTTTGGCTTAGACTGTCTCTGTCTTTGTTGAGTTATTTGAATGTGATCTAGTTTGAGATATTTTGTTGCTATGCTATTTTCAGTATAAGTTAGACAAGAAGGATGGGGAGGAAGGTTGGTACATTACGTATAAATCCAAAGAAATTTGGCTCTCTGCAGAAACCTTGCATGAAGGAAATGATATCATTTCTGAATTGCTTGGGTCTGTGCCACAACAATGATGAAAAATGTGTTCGTCAAAAGCAACTTCTGGGCACGTGCATGGAAGCGCAGGTCAATTTGAAACCTTTATCTTCCTAATTACACAGCACTTTGTTAGTTTTTGCTAGTTATGTTAAGTTACAGTTTTGGTACTTCTGATGCATAGTCATAGTTATGTTCTGAAATTTACAGGCTGGTAAGAACAAAAAGCCTTGGGGAAGCATCAATTATCACCTGCAGAGGCTTAATAAAGGAAGGAAGTAGTATAGTTTTGACAGAATGGATTCCTCTCCCAGGTTCTTCCCCATAGATCAGACAATAATTTTGCAGCTTAATGTCAGTGGAATGAAGATCTTCCTCGATGCGTTATGTAAGCTTTGTTGCAGAAAGATTGTCCAAATTTCTAGTATGTTATTATTTTAGTACGATACTTTACAATCCACATGAGTTATGGACTTATCGGACATCCTTATCACTTTGCCCCCCAGAGATTTACAGGCCTTAGAAGGCACAACCTCTATGAGGGATCCCATCCCACAAGCAAACTTCAGTCTTTTAGACTTTTAGTTTTCGCATTGAACCCAGAATGAACCCTATATCAGTTTGAAAGTGTACTAATTAGCATATCGTGTATGATGATAATGTTCCTCTTTCACCAGAACTTGATGTTCCTTATTCTTAGGAATCTACACTTTAAGCTTTTAACTCCATTGCCCCCTCTATTGAGAATACGATTTTCCGTGCTGTATGCTAGTTCTTTCGTGAGCTCTGTTTTTCAAACACTTATCAAACTGGGTAGAGTAATCAAGGGATATTACGTCTATGTTTTTTAGATAAAGGAGGGGGGGAGATGGTCATTTAAGGATAATTTGCCGTTGAAGGACTTGGCAGTAATTGGACGGTGCTTTCCAGATTAATCACTTGGGATGATAGACGATACTAGATCCTAATTTGACCCAGAATAGATCTGATGGGACAATTTGAAGGCTGTAACTCGTGCACTTGACGACCTCATCAGTTTAGCCATCAATATTTTTCGCGATCTCTAATAGAAGCTTATAAGATGATGGTGTAAAAATAAGGTGCCGAAATTATTGATGGATTCAGGTGACCATTAGAATTGTACAGAATCTAATACCTCAGGACTATGATCGTAAGAGCTTGTTAGCCTTGTTTGGCTCACTCATTTTAGAGCCTTATTAATGGCTTGAAAATATCATTTCCTTTATTTTGTGTTTGGTTCAATCTATGTATATCGGCTACTGTTTCTGGAGGGTATGGGATTCTCTTGGCTTGGTTCCTCCTTCATGCTAAGAGAAAGGATGACAATAGGAGCTACACTGCTGACAAGTTATACTTGGGACCAACAAGTTAGAAAGCGCATACGAGGAGAGAGAAAGGAGGACTGGGAGGAGAGAGAAGGAATGGTGGGAAAGAGGTGGTTGGGAGAGATGACACGATGATGTGGTGAGGGGGGAGTGAGCCTGATGGCCCATGTATGTGTGATAAGTATTTGATTGTGCTGTCCAAAATAACAATGTAAGTAGTTGATTAGAAGGGGAAAATCAAGATATGACGTAAGTGGTTGTTTGGTTCGAGCGATCGAATGAAAAGGAATGAAATCAAACATAGTAGGGAAATAGTAACAAAAATTATTACCTTTATTGAGTATTTGGTTTCACGGTAGGAAGGTGACCATTATCATCGAAAAATGGATTTCGTTACTTGAGGGGAGAAGAAGGTAACAAATTGGGAGAGTCTTGCTCTAACACGTATTTTCTATTTGATGGCCAACTAAATACTTCCACCTTTCTTCAATAATTGGAACGTTTTTACTTGTGCGTATTCATATACTTACTTTGACCGGGAATTTGTGACTAATATATAACACAAACTTTAGCATGTACTCCAAATATTTAGCATGTGACCGGGGGTAAGATGCATTTATCTCAAATATATATTTACAAAATTTTTACTTTTAATTATTTTCAAAAATAGATAATTAGAGATATTAATGGTTAGAATTGTGGATTGACAATCGTGAAAAATAAAATGTTCCAAAGGTTAGTTTGTGGGTTGGGTTGGTCGGTTTGGTATGTAACCCAAACCAAACCGCATATATACGGTTTGATATTTTTTCAACCCCAAATCGCGCCGCACTTTTGCCCAAACCAACCCAAATTGGACCATACAAAGCGGTTTGGTGCGGTGCGGTTTGTGGTTTAACCCTATTTTCCTCTGCGATATTTTGTAATATAAGAATTAAAAAGAAATTTGGTACAAAGTTGTTGATAAACCAATACGTAATTCTCTAAAACTACATAATAAATATTGAGGAGATGAGTAGAGGTTGGAGGAGCAGATAAGTGAGGAGGCAGGGGATTGCAAAGCGGAGCAGATGACTAGATGAGTGATGAGTGATGAGTGCAAAGACCTAACCTAATACTCGTATTAACTTCTATAGTCGTATTATCTCGTATACTCGTATGCTTGTTAGTTTGTCAAGTACGTTTAAAAAAAATCAAAATGGATAAACTTTATGTTTTTTAAAAAAAATCATATAAATTTGCAGTTTACGGTGCGGTTTCGGTTTACAAAAATTCAAACCCAACTCATGCTTGAAATATCAAACCAGCCCACAATTTGAATCCGCAAACCAACCCAAATCGCAAAAAAACGGTTTGGGTTGCGGTTTGTACAGTCTAGACTGCACTCTGAACAACCCTAGGAGGAAGTATATTATTTGAAGGAAAGGTATATGTTCTGAACCATCCCATTCATTCTCTTCAAGTAATTCCGTTCTATTTCTCAATGAGCAATAGACTCTGGTTTTGTGAGATGATGTTGAACTTTCATCACCCTTGACTAGCCATCATAACTGTGGATCAGTTCTATACACAATGTTGCTTATCTTGGAAAGGATTGTAAGTCATCATCAAGAGGATCCTTTAGTACGTAGGTGATAATGGATGGTGGTAGTGGTTTTGTAAAATAGATTTCAGGTTAATATTCATGGTGACCCTTATGCGTCTTCAATTCTTCACATATTTTTATTTTATCCATTACCACTTTGGAAGTGGTAGGTAATAATAAATGGTTGTAGTGGTTTTGTAAAATAGATTTTAGGTTAATATTCATGGTGGCGCTTATGCGTCTTCAATTCTTCACATTTTTTTATTTTATCCATTACCACTTTAGAAGTGGTACTCAATGTTAATTGATATATATATGTAGAAAGCACATATTTGGGGATTTTGCTCTATTACTATAGGCATTGATATGAAAATTTCCTTACAAAATTATAAATAAATTATTTTTATTATTACCTTCTATTCCCAACTACTGAAGGGGTATGAAGAAATCTATCAAAAGAAAGAAAAGAAAGGCATACTAATACTAAAAGATATTGAAATAAAAAATGAAGAAAATCATAGAAGACGGTATTACAGAATTATGTGACTTCTGCGGGAAAATTTGAGTCCATGAATCGGAATCTTCATAGGATTAAAAGTTACAAGTGGTGGGCTCTGAGCCTCATATGTAGATAGCAGTGCTTAATGGGTCCAATATTAGGCCCAAAGTTTGTTTTGTAGAAGATTGAAGAACTTAGATCAAAATGAGAAGTTCATTAAGACTAAAAAGGTCGCAAATGGGTCCAATATTAGGCCCAAAAGTATCCATCTTTACAAATAGTATGATACTATCTAGCTTAATTGATAAAGTCTTATGAGGGTGAACGAAGTGAATAGTGATGTAGACGGGATTCAATTCCAAGTCTTGAGTACTACGCGTCCACCCTCATAAGACTTTATCAAATAAGCTAACACTCAGTTTATCAAATTTAGTCAATAAGGAACTTTAATGTAGGATGGACACTTTGGGCAGAAAATCAAGATTGATGCACAAATCTTATATTTAGACAGTATAAAGCTCACATAAGGGTCATAATTCGTTAAATAATAATATAAGATATATCAAATCTAATTTTCCATTTATATTATAATCGATTGAACCCAGAAGGTGAAAGACTTTCCAGGGCTAATTTTACGCCTCCTCCATATTTTTCTTCCCTCCTCTTTTTATAAACCAAACTCCTCCAATATTGATTTGGAAGAGACATACATGCTCAATTCTCTCTTTGATCCCCTTTAATTGCTTCCAATGTCCCTTCCAATTCATTCTATTTTTCTTTCCTACCCCTTACATACCTTTCTTTTATTTTTTAGGTCGCACCACAACAGTGAATTGGTCGAGAAGTCCTATAATATCAGTTACAAGGGTCGAGATCTCCTATAGACAATTGATAAGCCCTTTGATAGCGCGCATTAATGACCGCAAGATTGTCTCCTTCAATCTCAATTTGTGAGTAACCTTGAGTGATAGCCCTCAATCATTTATTTCTCAAAGTTGTTGCTTCTAGAAACCAAAACTTAAGTTGTGCGAAGATAGGCAGCTTGCACATAGAGACACTATCCTTTTTTATTCCGGATAATAGCATATGGAGGAGCCTTGGGTTGTAGCTACTCCATTTTCCTATTTTGTATACATTGATTTCATTAATGATCATCCAACACAATTATCTCTTCCATCATCAATTATCCTAAATCCCACATGTATTTTCCCACAAAGATACCAATTTACACAACTTAATAATCAACTCAGTACACAATACGCTTAATTTCGAAACTGAAGCAATATCTTTCACTTTGTTTGCTCCATTGGGGATAACCTACTTTTTGGTTGATTGGAGTTGATAAGAGATACTGGTAGGACCAAATGTAGTGAATGTGAGAGTAAACTTAAGCCTTATGCCATTTTTAGTATAAGGCAGTGTTTATGAACATTCAAAAAAGGAAAACAAAAGGGGACGGAGTGTGTATAATATTGCATCTATAATCTTTTTTCTTTTGTCAGTTAATGTAGACATTTGACCAAAATTGAAAAATTGGTGGGAAACGTGCCACTAAGGATCCTATTTAGACCCAATTTAACTATTGGTTGCTATCCAAATAGATTAAGTGAGGTATACCATATCTAAATCGATTGCGAAAGTGATGCTAACTAACTTAGTTGGTAAAGTCTCGTGAGATGGTATTTACAACCTAGGATTGAAGCTCGCTGCATCATTGTGCTTAGTCGCTCTCTAATACCAAAAAAAAAATCACCAAACCCTTGAAGCTAGGTTTAGCAATTTCGTCTTTAGCTAATTAAAATGGAAAAAAACATATATCCCGGAAACTCTCAGTATGCTTTCCATTACTTATACAAATAAACAAAGTAATCTAGTGTTCTGCTAATTCTTCATAGAAATTGTCAATTAGTCAGAAAAATTACTTAATAAAGGTTGAGTATTGATGAAGGATTCCAGATTCCTGTCTATGGGAAACGCACTGTCGTACAATAACAATATCAACTAAAAGCTTTATAAATATAATTTAGTATTATTAACAGCAGCATAATTCTAGCATATTATAGCATGACCAAAATCCCAGAAGTTTCTGCATGGCATTAAAACAAGCTAAGCTGTCCGATCTCACAGGATAACGTGACCAAATTAATTAATAATCTCTTCATTCATTAAGCTAAAAAGAAGATGCTTTCTGTTTTACTCCTAATAAACTATACTATATATTACAACTATACTGTTAAGGACAAAATGAGGCGTATATACTATAGTTTTTTTATAACATAATGTAGGGTCTAATTAATTACTAGCAAATATTGAGAGTAGCATCATGTTCACTTTTTTAGCAGATTATTTTAGTTTTAATTAATTTTGGGATGCATAACTTTTTATGAGACAGCACATACATACATAATAGATGATGATGATGATGATCTTCAAGCAGATACTAAGCTCCCGTGTTTCTTCCACTTATACAGTGGCAACCTTTTCTTTTTTTTCTGTCTTTTCTTTTCACTGTATTATTTGGGCAAATACAGGGAAGCTCAGTACACGCGTTAATGCATATTTGATAGAATATAGAGTACAAGTTAAGTAGACTTGTAATAGGAAAATTATTTTGTCATTCAAAAGGTGTGGTGTTTTTGTAAAGAAAATTATATGGAGAAAAACTTAATAGAAACCTTGTATAAGATAGTATTATGTTTAATATAGTTTAGAGACTAATAAAGTTTAAGTCTTTGATTTATTATAGAAATCAAAACCCTAGCATTATATATCTTAATTTCTTTTTCTTCACTTTGCCATATTTTAGTAATATTTGGTAAGGGTACGTCAATTCTATTGTTCGCTACTACTATTAATTTACTGGTTTTACATATATAATAATATTCCATTCATATGTATGTGTCCTTTTTCAGTACAAGTTAAAGTAAGGGTGAATAAGTTCAAAATCACTAAAATGATTGTGATGATCAAAGATCATTACTGTTAACACTTATTATTATTAACCGTGATCGTATTTATATATGGTATGTTATGATGAAATCAAATTACACTTTGGAGGAATTAGGGAGAGCATGGTATAAATTTCATCTAAGGCTAATTATCAAAAGAAGGAAAAAGAAAGTGAGACCACTAATTAAGGTTATTAACTTGAGTATCTCATTTCAATTTTCCAATGTTGGATTTTGCTCAAGTCATAGATGTGACATACACTCAACAAATCATAAACAGCCAATCTTTCCCCTCAGCTATCTCCTGTTCCTCTAGCTCTTTGAACTATCTCTCTTTTTCTAGCAAAATATATGAACCTGTTTTTGTAGAATATTAAGTAATTAAGTATGTTGTAAAAGTTATTCATCAAAGAGAATCTATATGTAATTTGTTGGCCGTATCTGCTTGAATATATCGAGCGTGGATTCAAATTCAATAATGTCAGTATGCATGTGCATGCGGTTGATCTTACAGACTGAAAAAAAAGCAGTTGAATTCTTGCTATTACAAATTAAACAGTATTTCTTCTTCTTGATCAGACTTTATTGCGCAGCCAGTAGTGCTACTGCTATTATGTACAAAGAGCCTATATCACAAAGACAAAGGTACCTTCTATTGCCAGTTTGTGGGAACCATGCACAGATACTCCATCTCTCTTCCCTCGAAACTATATGAAGTATCAAGTATGTAATGTAATATTATGCCAGTATTATGCTACTCTTTCCTTTTCGTATCCAGTTTGAGCATTCGCCTTCATCCTGCTCCAACTGTGGGGGTGTATTAGATTAAATTTATGATAATATATTTAGTGTCCCTCCTTAATTAGCCTTTGTAATTATGTAAAGTAGCTAATTATGTAAAGTAGGGTTGTTTGTATTATTGATATATATTGTGAATGAGAAAACTGCGCCTCCTCAAGGGAGTTATCCATCACCTTACAAGTTACAACTATTGTTGTTAGAATTTTAGCTTCTTTTTAAAGTTTTTTTTTTTTTTTTTTTTGACCGGTTCTTTTTAAAGTTAGATAATGGACACATATTAAGTATTTAGGTAGTTATACAATTGACATTTCACAAATCACAATAATCATCAATAATTGATGCATTAAAATTGCAACATTACAAAAGATACTTCTACATTGTTACTTACCGAAGTTCATCTTTCTAACACAATTCCAATAAAATATATTGATAATCAAATGTGGTCATTTGAAACAACAAAAAATTGAGTGAACAACTATAACAAAAGTACTAGTAGTTAAGTAAGATCTGATAAATTGACTATTCTCACACTATTATAGTCCGAGAGGCCAACTAACTCACAACACTAGCTCTAAGATCCTTTTTTGACATGTTAAGTACTATAATTCCTCGTCAACCAATTAGTCAATTAATCAGAACAGTGAGTAGGTGAAGACTATACATTTGCAATGAGCTCATTATTTAACTTTAGTATTATGATGGAATAAACTTATTGTTATCATAAGACTTGAATTGACCGCTTCACTAATAAATGATCTTATAACTTATTGAATACAAAATTAAAACAAAACATTCACTTTCTTATACTAACGAGTAAGGTTGCGTATCATTTGTTTCCATTATGCTAATAAATGTCTCTTTCGATGTATAGAGATAATATTCATATTAATATGGAGATTCGTAAAAATCTACCCTAACAAAGTAATAGGAGTACATGAAGTAACAAACCTAACAATTAAAAACATATAAGTCCTCCGTTTTAAAATAAGTGAAACACTTCTCAACTCTCAAATTATCAAAAGAAGTGTTTCACTTAGGCTCCGTTTGGTAGGGCGTAAAACATTTTCAGTGTAAAATGATTTTCATGGAAAACAATTCACAAAGGAAAATACAATTCCAAAATTAGTTTTCCGTTGTTTGGTTTCATGTAAGAAAAATGATGAAATGAAAGGGAGAGTAAGGAGGTAGTGAGATGAGTGTACAAGAGAGATAAGGAAAACAATTTTCCCTTCATTTTGAAAGGAAAATGGTTTTCCATCATTGGAAAAGTAATTTTACCCCAAGGGAAAATGGTTTTACACTCTTTTGCCAACCAAACAATGTAAAACTGAAAATAGAGGAAAACAGTTTTCCGGAAAAACGTTTTACGCCCTACCAAACGGAGCCTTATTAGAGAACGGAGGAAGTATAATCTATTAATCTTCATATTTAGCAGGCAAGAAAATGTACCTAACCTTAATCATTTGGATAATTAGCATGGACCAAATGAATTGCATGGACCATATGAATTATGAATTATGAGGAGGTGATAATTAATTAAGACAATTAAAATGAAAATGAGTAATGGCCCCAGATTTGATATATGTGGGGGAGAAAGGGGGTCAAGGAATAGAGCTAAAGCTGCAGTTACCTCAACTTTCCAACTATTATATATGTACAGAGAAGGACTGCTTTTTTGCATGAAAATTTGCAAAAGGTCATAATGGCTCCATCTGTCAGGGAATTAGATTCCAACGCCACCAATCCCTTCCTTTCTGCCTTTCTGGCTAACTTATTATGTTCTTGTCAATTACTACTATTTTTGTGTTTCCATTACATAATTATATATATTTATATACCTAAACTATATGGACGTTGCATGATGGAAAGATCACAAACACGTGAATTGGAATTTTTATACTTCATCTGTTTCATATTACTCGCTACACTTCTCAATTCACGGACTCCTAGGCAATTTTTGGAGAAGAAAGAGGTAGAGAGTAAAAAGAAAAGGGACTCATGTGAGATGAGAGAGATAGAAAGAGTTTATTGCTCAAAAAAGAAGTGTAACAAGTAATATGAAACTTCCCACAATAGAAAGTGTAGCGAGTATTATGAAACGGAGGAAGTATATTCTTGAGTGAATCCTGATTAACACTCAATTTTAAATTTGGCATTTGTTAACATAAAAATACTACACTAAATAATTTATGAGTTTCCTTTAATTACGTACCTTGAAACACTTTGCTAAGCAATTTTGTTAATTCTTCTTCTTTCCCATTGCGTGCCTTGAAAACTGCTAAACTTAGTTTCTTTAGCACGTGCTTAATGCTCTAGGAAATCAATAATGTTCATATATCTTATGTATATGGACAGGAGAATATTTGTTAGCAAACTTTATGAGAATTTTTCAGGGTTATTTTTCTTTTTTAATGAAAAAGTTGGAGTGATATTATTCTGCAAGTTTAAATTTTATTATGTTTGTTGTAAGACCTAACATTCTAAGTATAGCACCTTAAAAACTAGTTTGAGAGCGAATATAAGCAGTCATCCATGCTTGAATGAAATAATTGACAAGAACATATATATGGTTCTATGATTCGATTTTGGTTGATAGGCCATCTTCGCAACTCCACAATGGCGCTATATACACAATCATTGATCGGAAGGTTAGTCGTCAATGGGTTTTGAGGGTGAATGAATTGGTGAAAGGTAAGAGAGTGATGGAATATAAAACTATTATTGAGACTACAACAGTTTAAACTTTTCATCAAGTTGGTCCTCTGACATGTTATTAGAGTCAACGTGACACAAAGGTCACTGCATCCACACTTCATCAAGCCAAAAGGGTTCTCGCTTGAGGGGTAGTGATATATGGAATATAAAATTATTTATAGGGCTTCAATCATCAATTTGAACTTTTGGTTGAATTGGTCATCTGATACAGAGAATAGGGGGAGCTAGGAGTAACGAATAATGGAAATGGGTAGTGATAACTAGTGTTAGTGGGAGAAAAAGGGACAATTTTGTCAAATGTAGGATGATGCAAAGTAAAACCACAAAGATGTATAACACTTAAATTCTATGGATCACCAATTAGCGAGGTTTAGCTTACTATATGATGCAATGAAGATATCATATGTATATTAATTTCAAAACTTAATATTTCCTTCTTCATGCACTAATTAATGTTTCTCTTAGTGTATTATAATACTCTAATAATAAACCCAAAAGGGAATATCAAAATTGTTAGGCATGCATACCAATAATCTAGTTTTGGTGTAATGATCATATATCTAAAGTTGTACCACCAAAATAATCTCAACTAATGCCCAGTTCTTTTGGACACAGTTTCAACTCAACTCAGTGTAGTTCAGTTCCATTTATTCTAGCTCAATTCACTTCAATTTTGTTCAGTTTGTTTAGTTCAGTTCAATTTACCTACTTTCCTCTCATAGTTTCAATTCATTTTAAATTGTTATTTTCGGATGAACTGAATTAGAATGAGCTGTAATGAACTGAACAAAACTAAAAATGTGAAATGAAACTAGCTGAATTGAACTAAACATTTGGGAGGAAACTAGCTAAACTAAACTAAATTAAACTAAACTGAATCGAACTGAATTTGTATCCAAAAGAACACGGCTGAAAAATACTTAGATTTCATTCCTAACCAATGTGGAAAATCTTCATTTTCTAATTTTAGGGGCTGTAAGAATATTACATCAGTATACAATATGATTATTGCACACTTATTTTAGATAATCTGCTTATATATGAATTACATTCTCCACAAATTCTTTACTTCTTAGAGAAGACTTGCACTCTTCCCAATATAAAGTCATGATATATATATATATATATTTGGATATCTTGGATTTCTATCAGCTACAATATAATGTAGAGTGGTGTGCCATCTCTATTCTCTAATCAATTGAAGGAGTACAATCATATGAACGTGGCCGGTGATGAACTAAGATATTATTGTCATGGCTAAGCAAAGTGTTGGTTTACTTTATTTTTTTTTGTGATATTTGATGATTTTTATTACTCATAATAGTAGTAACATTTGATTCAGTAATGTATATGTGGGACCAATAACCACACGCAGCGGGTATATCTTGTTAAGGTTGGCACCATGATTTCGCCGACCGTTGGCATCTCATGACTTGGATTGATGCGACGCTCAAAAAGTGAATCTAATGCGTTTTTAGGCTCTTTCTCCATTTCCTTTATCTATGTCGTGACGAAACAACAATAAAACAAAAAATAATTAGTGAAGGATTAAGGACAAAATAAAGCTGTTTTGTTAAAACTTAGGCATATGTCAACCTCTCTATAAGGGTTACTATTATTAGATGAACCCGCATTAAGGATTTATATGGTAATCTTTTATTATTGCTTGTCAAAATATGATTTTGAAAAGTAAAAAAAAAGTAACTAGAATATACGTTTCCAATGTAACTAAAAGTATGTACAATCTACTACTTAATACAGTTAGAGCTTGCTTAATTGAAGTTTCTTTGTCTTAATTTCTTCGTTTGTATTTTTGATTTGTGAAATACTTGTATAACTTGGACTTAGAATTTGTAAATGGATTTTCGTAAAAATGGTTAGAAATATATTTTACATTTTTTATTAAGACAATAGTACTTTCAAAATACTATTATTAGAATTTTTTAATTATATTTACTGTCAAAGAGTGAAAGTTAGGGATGTTAATGAGCCTAACTGGCTCACAAACTATTAGAGCTCGACTCAAAATTTTCTAGAGCCGAGCATAGCAAAGTTTAATTCGAGAAGTTCAAGAGCAGGCTTGAGATATGTTTTAACTATATTATTTTTTATATTATAGAATTGTGCACAATACTTGTCAAAAACTCAAAAAAAGTAGCTCAAACCTATTTATGGAATATGTTGTAATATAAGTTTTTAACTCAAGTTGAGTTGTAAGGTAAATGAATTGGAAAATGTAAGCTTGTAAAAGCTGGAGAATCGACTAGAGTTCAAGTAAAAGTGTTACGAGTCAAGCAACCCCAGACTCGGTCTCGGTTCGATCGTTAACACCCCTGGTGATCATAATAGGCCTAATGGCCATACTTCTAATTGAATCCCTAATTTTCAGCTTAATATGATTATCATTTATCACAATTGATCATAATAATTTTGAAAACTAAATTACCTTTTGAAAGTTTTGAAATAAAAAAATAAAACCAAAGCCTTTATCTTCATAATTAGTCAACATGTATATTATAAACAATGTAAATTTTTTTTACAATAGCTAAAATTATTTTATTACAACATACTCCCTCCATTTATCGAAGATCTTTCTTTTCGGTCCATTTCTTGAAGATCTACTCACAATACCTTGTTCCACTTTTGACAAAAGATATGCAGTACTTTTATCATCCTTGATCCACACTCTATTGCTTGATCACCCTTAAAATATTAAAAAAGCACATTATCTCTTCTCACTAAATACAAAAAATAAATCAAGTGGATCCAACTTCTTACACTTTCTCTCTGGTTTACCTTGAAGTGTGTATCTACATTAACCGAATAGATCTTCAAAAAAACTATGGAAGTAAAAAGTTATTATTATTTTTTTTGAAGGGAAAAAAAAGTTATTATTATTATTATTAGGGTCTTAGAGTGAATCTTTTCATTAATTCTTTGACATTAAGGATACAAAATTTTCTATTTTTAAAAAGGTGTAGCCTTTGTAAATCTTATTGAATGGTTTATGTATGAAAATTTTACTCAATCATACAATAGAACTTAGAAAATTCAGTGCATCAGTTGAATGGAACGTTGTAACACTCTTACCATTTGACTTGGTTAACGGACAATACTTTCACTGGACAATGTTAATAAAGGGCCAAAAAGACTGGTAACTAGTTTTGTAAAAGGGAAGAATATGGTTGCAGAATCATGCATATTTATATTTTTACGTGTGCTTATTTATCTCTTTTTAATATCTTCTATCACCTTACTTTTCAATTAGTTTTCTCGTTATCATCTTGTTATTGACTTGGGATCCGCATAATTCGGTCCAATTTGACACATTAACAAGACGACCACTATTAATCCGATAACTAGATCACTTACTATACTTACAAATATGCTAAAACTTTGTTTAATATGTACGTGATCAGTTGTTGCACCATGTCAATGATGATGCACCCTCAATAATTAGGGTAAAAGAACAGTAAAAGTATATTAGTCTTAGCTAGGGAGTGTTGCATGTTTCGTTATCAAGTATCAACAGAGATGATAGCCAAGACAACGATATTTTTGTCCTTCGTAAGCCCCATAGCGGAAAGTTTTATAATTTACCTGAATTTTGTAGCGTTTCGTCTGATTTGATGACCATAGCATTGGAAATTTTCAAAACCCTAGCTAAGTCGCGTTATCAATTAATAAAGGAGCAATTTCCACCACCCACACGTGACACTGTTAATATATATTTTGAGTAGGCTTTCTTCAATTTTTTTTTTAGAGAAAGTCAATTTAGTCAAGTAGATATACTTTTTCCCTGCAAAAAAAATACCTAAAAGGTAATTTCCTTCCTTGAGGTTCATAATCTAGTTTTCATCCAAATACAATAAAATCCTTACTTTCTTCAGACTAATAATCTAACAATTTAATGTGCGTTCTCTTTAACTTAAGTGGTTGTTTGGTATATATAGAAATTTAATTCCCATAGGAAATTCCATTTGTTTGAGTTATTGAGTGGAGTGTTAGTTTTCTCACTCCAAAATTTGCTTCAAAAGAACAAAAACCTATTTGTCCCCCATTGGTAGTTTAGAGTTTTTCCACCTTTTTTTATATAGAGTTTCCTTCTTTATACAAAAGTTGAGGGTTGAGTAGGAAGGAACTAGTCACCACGTGCGCTAGCCGGGCGTGCGGCGCGGTTGTGGGATTTTTACTTCAGCTTATTTTTATCTTTTCTGGGCATTGTTCAAATTGTTCTCAAATTCTGACTCTGTACTTCACCGGAGGAGCAGAAGTCGTGTATCCTTGGAGGTTGGTTGCCAAGAGTCCGTGTGTACGTAACGGGACAAATTTAACGTTAGGGCAGTGTTAATTCACGCCACGACTTTTAGATAAGTTCATTAAAATTGTTCTACCAGTTTTAGTTCCTACACCATTTCCTAGGATGTGGGAATTTTGAATGACCAGGTGGATGGGTGAATAAATTCCCATGTTTTGTTGGAATTTCAATTTCCAAGGAATTTTCATTACCCCATTACCCCCATTTTCCCCACTTCATGTTAACCAAACAACTACCTAAATCAGAAAATCAAGGGAATTTCTATTGCCTACATATGTTCAAATAAGTTTCGTTAAATTTAGATAAATTTAGTTAAGTAATTTTCAATAAATTCAGATTACTTCAGATAAAAACTAGTTAATTTCAATAATATTCAAACGAACTTAGGAAAATGCAGGTGAAAAACGTACCCATAATTTTCTATCATATATGGACGGTAATGGACCTATATCTTATCTTTATAAACCCAAACGAAAAGGGACATTATAAACCATTTTTCAGTTTTTTTTTTTTAATTAGAAAAACACTATCTTTTTTAACTTGGCTTTCCCTTTCTCTTTTCAAACCCTTACTAATCTAAACATGTGGAAGGAACTGATCAGTGAAATTACCCCGAGCCTCCTCCTCTCCCTTCTCTCCTCCTCCTTCTCAAAAAAACTCTAATTCTTTTCTTCTAGTTTGGGGCTGCCATCATCCTTTCAATGTTGGTAAGCCATGAATTCTTTCTTTTTTTTCTAGTTTTCAATGTTTTTGTTATTAATAATCTTCCATTCTCTCTCTGTTTGAGAGTTTTCTTGTAACGCCCCGAAAATTCATAACTTTAATTAAACACAATTGCTCGTACTTAACCGCGGAAATGGAACTAAAGCCTGTGGGTTATGGCCCACTAATAAAATAATAGCCTAAAATGGCCTCTTAAACATACAAATGTTCAATAACAATTCATAATGATTACCCTTAATACAGAGGGTTCTAGATATCTCTAATAATTATCAGAGTCATTTTAATTTAATCCTTTCGGAGCATTACTGACATAACCGATCTTGCGCCTATCTTCAGAATACCTGAATAATTTCATAAAATAGGGAAAAGAGAAAACACAGAAAATAACCTAAAATGAGTTGAAAACTCAGTAACTTCACTCCAGCCGGTAAAAACAGTTTTAGTTCGTAAACATTTTTACAGATAATTATACTGTATAACACTTTAGCAATTATTAACAGAGAACATTATCATTAGCATTGAACAGTCTGCTGGCAAGGACCATTTACGTGACTTTAGTTCATCGGCAAGTACAGGTTTTGGACATAGCGTAACTTTCATAATTCATAACGTTAACAGAAGGCAAAAGCCACCGAGGATATTCATCCCCCATCAGAAGGTGGCATATAATGCCATAAATCGTAATGAATTCCTCCACCCGTAACTCGCCTATTTACCTGGGATCGGTTCATGACTCCGCCACTGAGAACCATCCACTTTCATTATCATTACTTATCAAACATCATATATTCTTAATTCGGAATCATCCATAAATCGTAAACAGAATCATAAACATGACATTTCATAACATACGCGAGCATCGTCACATCATAACGTGTCTCATCATGCAACATACAGATTGTAAAACATAGTCATATCATCACGGAGTCATATTAACACATTTGAGCATATCATTACACATAACATATATGGGCATACATATATTGCTGGACATGAACATTACCTCATACGTTATTCCTTTTCTTTCTCTTTAAATATCGTCACAACTTAGCCTCCAAGAATCATCATATGTAATCTCCTCAAAGTCATAACTCTGCTTAACTAGGAGCAACGAAGAGTAGGGGAGCTCGGGCTCCGGCGAGGATAGAGCGATCTGGCGAGGCAAAGCAGCAGCACCGCGATGACGGTGACAGAAGGTGGTGGTGCGGTGCGCGTCTGGTGACGGAAGGAAGAAGACAGCAAAAACAGAAAACTTCAGGAGGGCATAACTACTTGCTACGAACTCCGAATCGAGTGATTTTTTGGTCTAAATTCAATAACTTTTCGAAATCTACAACTTTCATTCAGAAAACTTTAGCAAATTCCGACTGTAAGACTGAGATACTGGACAAATACAGTACGGGAGATGAGAGAAAATGGTGGTGGATGTGTGGTGATTTGAGGGAGGAAGGATGGCTATTTATAGCCATGGTTATGTTCTAATTTTTGTGAATGATGTTGATGGAATTGATGAAAAAAAAATTGAATTTTGGGAGAGTTTGGTTTGGATTAGAATTTTTAATTGAAGTTGAGTTTTTGTGTGCAAGAAAAATACATTTGAATTATAAATCCATGATTGAATTTTTGTGAGGGAAAAATAGAGATGGAGGAAAGAAATTAATTCTTCCTTTTCCTTTTTTTTTTCTTTCCCTCTATTCTTATTTGCTTGGAATGACAAAATGTCAAAACTTTGACTTCTATATCTTAATTGAAAATCATTCACTCAAAAAATTATGCAAATAAACATAATTAGTAGCTAATAAAATGAGATTAAAGTTCGGGGTATTACATCCTCACCCCCTTAGAAAAAGTTTCGTCCTCGAAACTTGACTTAACAGAAAATACCATTTTCTAAAAATAGAGTTCTCACATTCATAATCTTTTGTTTAAGCATCCAGCCTCCATTCCGCAATCATCTTTTGTGTCTCTACTTCAACTTCGACTCGCGAAATCGAGGAGCAAAGAAAACAAAAGGAGCAAACTTGGTGGCATTGGATCCTAACTTGATCATTTAGCGAGGTCCCATTTGAGAAAACAATTTACTTTGAAAAATCACTAGTACAGATTTAACGATTTGCGTCGGACCTGGAACCCCCATTTGCGTCGGACATTGGTCCGACGACACAAGTCTCGTCGCAGATGAGAGAGATAGGATCTGCGTCGGATGTAGATACGACGCAGATTTTGAGCAATTTGCGTCGCATATAACTCTACATCCAACGCACATGATGCCTCTCCAGCACCAGCCAGCGCTACACATCAGTCATATGAGTTGCCATTTGCGTCGGACTCTAAGCTATGTGCGACGCAGATGGCAACTCATCTGCGTCACACATATCCCAGAGTCCGACGCAAATGGCTATTATTTTATTAAAAAAAATTAAGAAGTCATAAATTTGTAGATACTTTATTCATGCGCATTTCTGGTGTATACAATGTCAAAAATTCATTACAAACCACCATAATCAATTTAAAAATGAATGAAAAAATTATGTAAAATAGGTACAAACAAATTATCTTGCAAGTATGTAAATAAAATGTAAATCTAAAACTGAATATAGAACAATCGAGGAAGAAATTGAGCAGCCTATGATTCTGCGATGTTTTCCGATGAACTCGAGGAAGAAGACGTCAAGAAGAACAAAATCCAGATCTGAAAATATAGAAAAAAAAATCAGAACAGAAAATTAAAACAAAAATCCTAGATCTGAAAATCCTAGGATAAATGCCAAAATACTAAACAAAAAAAATCAGATATAAGAAATTAAAAAAAGAAAGGCCATTATTTTCAGTTGCACGAACTAAGTCACTAACATCAATAGAAAGTTTTTATTTTTCAGATCTAAAAATGAAAAAACGAATTTTCAGATCTGAAAATTAAAACTGAAAATCAAATCTAAAAAATGAACAAAATGAACCCCTAAACTAGGATAAATGACAAACAAATCAGATCTAAAAATGAAAAAAATTCGAACTTGTGTTGTCGCCGGAAAAAAAGAGAAGTTTGAAACTCCATTTTTAGAGATCTTCCCCATTTTTCTATTATTATCAACACTCAATAACATATGTAGCTGATAATAATATGGTGTCTGATTTCACTGCAGAAGAAAATGCAGAGATGAAAGAGTGCGTGTCAACAGGGGTTGCATTAGGTTTCAAGTGAATTTAGATGAAATTATTTTGGCATTTAGCAGGAAGATTTAGGTGGTTGGAGGAGAGATGAGAGGTGATTTAGAGGAGATGAGAGGCGCGCTCAAGAATAGAGAGAGGAGGAGGAAATGAGGGATTAGGTGCATGATGTGCGTTTGAGACCCTAAAGCCCAAAACATAAAAGGGGAAAATGGGTTGGTGATGTGCGTCGGACCCTAAAGTCCATCCGACGCAGATATACCACCTCACAAATATGCAACGCACCTTTGTTAACATGCGACGCGCATAACTCGTCTTTTGCGTCGATCCCTGTTGCATGCGACGCAAATGAGTCTTCTGCGACGTTTGTGCTGTTGTGCGACGCAGATGGTGAGACGCAAATCGTCGTTTTTCTACTAGTGAATATCACTAAGAGATAAGATTCACTGAAATACTATTAATAACCACATAACGTCATGTAAATAATAACGGTCGTATAACTCGTATAACTTAATACCAAATAGTCCAGGTATAACCACTTGAACTCCAAAAGGGCATTCATAACACTATTTCTCATATCTTAGGCTCTCTTAACCCAAATAATCATCAAAATTAACCTCAACTTCCTTATCGTATAATTTCCCAAAGGATCATACCTCGGCGGTGCTAAGTCTAAGACTCTGCACTTCCGGCTAGGTTTCGGCTCTGATACCAACTCTGTAACGCCCCGAAAATTCATAACCTTAATTAAACACAATTGCTCGTACTTAACAGCGGAAATGGAACTAAAGCCTGTGGGTTATGGCCCACTAATAAAATGATAGCCTAAAATGGCCTCTTAAACATACAAATGTTCAATAACAATTCATAATGATTACCCTTAATACAGAGGGTTCTAGATATATCTAATAATTATCAGAGTCACTTTAATTTAATCCTTTCGGAGCATTACTGACATAACCGATCTTGCGCCTATCTTCATAATACCTGAATAATTTCATAATATAGGGAAAAGAGAAAACACAGAAAATAACCTAAAATGAGTTGAAAACTCAGTAACTTCACTCCAGCCCGTAAAAACAGATTTAGTTCGTAAGCATTTTCACAGATAAGCATACTTTATAACACTTTAGCAATTATTAACAGAGAACATTATCATTAGCATTGAACAGACTGCTGGCAAGGACCATTTACGTGACTTAAGTTCATCGGCAAGTACAGGTTTTAGACAGAGCGTAACTTTCATAATTCATAACGTTAACAGAAGGCAAAAGCCACCGAGGATATTCATCCCCCATCAGAAGGTGGCATATAATGCCATAAATCGTAACAGAATTCCTCCACCTGTAACTCGCCTATTTACCGGATCAGTTCATGACTCCAGACCAGCGAAACCATCCACTTTCATTATCATTACTTATCAAACATCATATCTTCTTAATTCGGAATCATCCATAAATCGTAAACAGAATCATAACGTGTCTCATCATGCAACATACAGATTGTAACACATAGTCATATCATCACGGAGTCATATTAACACATTTGAGCATATCATTACACATAACATATACGGGCATACATATATTGCTGGACATGAACGTTACCTCATACGTTATTCCTTTTCTTTCTCTTTAAATATCGTCACAACTTAGCCTCCAAGAATCATCATATGTAATCTCCTCAAAGTCATAACTCTGCTCAACTAGGAGCAACGAAGAGTAGGGGAGCTCGGGCTCCGGCGAGGATAGAGCGATCTGGCGAGGCAAAGCAGCAGCACCGCGATGACGGTAACAGAAGGTGGTGGTGCGGTGCGCGTCTGGTGACGGAAGGAAGAAGACAGTAAAAACAGAAAACTTCAGGAGGGCATAACTACTTGCTACGAACTCCGAATCGAGTGATTTTTGGGTCTAAATTCAATAACTTTTCGAAATCTACAACTTTCATTCAGAAAACTTTAGCAAATTCCGACTGTAAGAGTGAGATACTGGACAAATACAGTACGAGAGAGGAGAGAAAATGGTGGTGGATGTGTGGTGATTTGAGGGAGGAAGGATGGCTATTTATAGCCATGGTTATGTTCTAATTTTTGTGAATGATGTTGATGGAATTGATGAAAAAAAAATTGAATTTTGGGAGAGTTTGGTTTGGATTAGAATTTTTAATTGAAGTTGAGTTTTTGTGTGCAAGAAAAATACATTTGAATTATAAATCCATGATTGAATTTTTGTGAGGGAAAAATGGAGATGGAGGAAAGAAATTAATTCTTCCTTTTCCTTTTTTTTTTTCTTTCCCTCTATTCTTATTTGCTTGGAATGACAAAATGTCAAAACTTTGACTTCTATATCTTAATTGAAAATCATTCACTCAAAAAATTATGCAAATAAACATAATTAGTAGCTAATAAAACGAGATTAAAGTTCGGGGTATTACATCCTCACCCCCTTAGAAAAAGTTTCGTCCTCGAAACTTAACTTAACAGAAAATACCATTTTCTAAAAATAGAGTTCTCACATTCATAATCTTTTGTTTAAGCATCCAGCCTCCATTTCGCAATCATCTTTTGTGTCTCTACTTCAACTCGACTCGCGAAATCGAGGAGCAAAGAAAACAAAAGGAGCAAACTTGGTGGCATTGGATCCTAACTTGATCATTTTGCGAGGTCCCATTTGAGAAAACAATTTACTTTGAAAAATATCACTAAAAGATAAGATTCACTGAAATACTATTAATAACCACATAACGTCATGTAAATAATAACGGTCGTATAACTCGTATAACTTAATACCAAATAGTCCAGGTATAACCACTTGAACTCCAAAAGGGCATTCATAACACTATTTCTCATATATTAGGCTATCTTAACTCAAATAATCATCAAAATTAACCTCAACTTCCTTATCGTATAATTTCCCAAAGGATCATACCTCGGCGGTGCTAAGTCTAAGACTCTGCACTTCCGGCTAGGTTTCGGCTCTGATACCAACTCTGTAACGCCCCGAAAATTCATAACCTTAATTAAACACAATTGCTCGTACTTAACAGCGGAAATGGAACTAAAGCCTGTGGGTTATGGCCCACTAATAAAATAATAGCCTAAAATGGCCTCTTAAACATACAAATGTTCAATAACAATTCATAATGATTACCCTTAATACAAAGGGTTCTAGATATATCTAATAATTATCAGAGTCATTTTAATTTAATCCTTTCGGAGCATTACTGACATAACCGATCTTGCGCCTATCTTCAGAATACCTGAATAATTTCATAAAATAGGGAAAAGAGAAAACACAGAAAATAACCTAAAATGAGTTGAAAACTCAGTTTCTTCACTGCAACCCGTAAAAACAGTTTTAGTTCGTAAACATTTTCATAGATAAGCATACTTTATAACACTTTAGCAATTATTAACAGAGAACATTATCATTAACATTGAACAGTCTGCTGGCAAGGACCATTTACGTGACTTTAGTTCATCGGCAAGTACAGATTTTGGACAGAGCGTAACTTTCATAATTCATAACGTTAACAGAAGGCAAAAGTCACCGAGGATATTCATCCCCCATCAGAAGGTGGCATATAATGCCATAAATCGTAACAGAATTCCTCCACTTGTAACTCGCCTATTTACCGGATCAGTTCATGACTCCAGACCAGCAGAACCATCCACTTTCATTATCATTACTTATCAAACATCATATATTCTTAATTCGGAATCATCCATAAATCGTAAACAGAATCATAAACATGACATTTCATAACATACGCGAGCATTGTCACATCATAACGTGTCGCATCATGCAACATACAGATTGTAACACATAGTCATATCATCACAGAGTCATATTAACACATTTGAGCATATCATTAGACATAACATATACGGGCATACATATATTGCTGGACATGAACGTTACCTCATACGTTATTCCTTTTCTTTCTCTTTAAATATCGTCACAACTTAACCTCCAAGAATCATCATATGTAATCTCCTCAAAGTCATAACTCTGCTCAACTAGGAGCAACGAAGAGTAGGGGAGCTCGGGCTTCAACGAGGATAAAGCGATATGGCGAGGCAAAGCAGCAGCACCGTGATGACGGTGACAGAAGGTGGTGGTGCGGTGCGCGTCTGGTGACAGAAGGAAGAAGACAACAAAAACAGAAAACTTCAGGAGGGCATAACTACTTGCTACGAACTCCGAATCGAGTAATTTTTGGGTCTAAATTCAATAACTTTTCGAAATCTACAACTTTCATTCAGAAAACTTTAGCAAATTCCGAATGTAAGAGTGAGATACTGGACAAATACAATACGGGAGAGGAGAGAAAATGGTGGTGGATGTGTGGTGATTTGAGGGAGGAAGGATGGCTATTTATAGCCATGGTTATGTTCTAATTTTTGTGAATGATGTTGATGGAATTGATGAAAAAGAAATTGAATTTTGGGAGAGTTTGGTTTGGATTAGAATTTTTAATTGAAGTTGAGTTTTTGTGTGCAAGAAAAATACATTTGAATTATATATCCATGGTTGAATTTTTGTGAGTGAAAAATGGAGATGGAGGAAAGAAATTAATTCTTCCTTTTCCTTTTTTTTTTTCTTTTTCTTTCCTTCTATTCTTATTTGCTTGGAATGATAAAATGTCAAAACTTTGACTTCTATATCTTAATTGAAAATCATTCACTCAAAAAATTATGCTAATAAAACGAGATTAAAGTACGGGGTATTACATTTCTACCCAATTTTTGGGTTCTTTCTCTCCTTTCATAGGAGTTTGGAGTTTAGTTTTATTCTCTTCCCACGTGGAAGTTTAAAAATTGCTATGAGAAATTGTTCCTATTGGTTGAAGTTCAAAACCATCAACGTCGAATTATTGGATATTCGGATGCGGTCAACATGGTTAAATCAAGAATTTTCTTCTCCAAACTATGTTAGAATGATAGACTATCCCATCAATAGCTGCATGATTCAGCAAATACAAGTGAGTTACGCTGTATTGCTCGATCTAGTTCATTATAGTTTTTTCGAAAACAAATTTGATTTGATCTTGTCAGATTATATCTTTTTTTTATTTAATACTTATTGTAGATGCCGTTTGGTCTTTATTTAATAAAATTTCTCTTTAAAAAATTCTAAACATGTGGAAACTAAAAAGATAACTGTAGGTTTTATGAACCGGATGAAATGTTCAAGACTTTAACCGTATGTATATTCTTAATCTCTACAAGAACTTATGTGTAAATTACTAGCATGCTAATCATACAACGGGATTCTCAAGTTCAATTAGCTTAAGATTATCAAAATTAAACCAATAACATTAGTATATAAGTTTCAATTTGATCGATATATATCAGAGTTACCAACGAAACGATAATGCAAAAGTTGTATAGCTACGTACTGTTGTTATTGTAAGATATACATAATGTGTGGATGAATGCATGATTGAAGGATTCGTATCTATCTTTGCAATGATAAGTAGAAAAAAGCGAGCTGAATTCATGCATATATCTTCGAGTAGCTTCATTCAACCTACGTTTAAAAGTCATCATGCATGTAGTGGTCCATTTGGCCCGACCGTACCCTCCCGTCTCAGATGACACCATCAGGTCCATTATCTCCACACACACTCCCCCTTTTTCTCTTTCTCTCATTGGTCAATTCAAGGGCTATGTAAGTCATTTAAAATTAGCACCATATTGTTGCATGCATGGAAATTTAAGAGTACTAAAAAAACATACATCATCTATTTTGAAATAAATGAAACGCTTATCTCAAAAAGTTCTCACATAAAAGAGATAAACATTTTATTTATTTTAAAACGGATTGCGGAGGAAGTATAAAGGAAATATTTCTATAACTTTTGTTGTGTTAATTATACAGCAATGATGTCATAAATAATCATGTGTTTGTTTTACATTGAGTCTGGCTAGCCATGGTAGAGGAAAATGAGGAGGTAGAATAAAAGGGAGTGAAAGGAAAGGAATAGAAGGGGGATGGGTTTGTGTTTTCCCTCCAAAGTTCGAAAACTACTTTGGACTAATTTGTTTGATTAGAAAATAATAATTAAATCCTGAACTTATTTAGGCCCCGTTTAATATCACTGTCAATTTTCAACTTTTGATTTTATGAATGTAAAAGTGATATGATATATAATGATATAATAAACTTAAAATTAGTCATACTTATACTAAACATGTCAGTTTTGAAAATTAACAATTAAAAATTGGGAACTATTTTTTTTTTGATTTCCATATTCTTGTTTTTGGTTTTAAAAAAACTGAAAATTAAACATAAATGCATATAATATGAGTCAATGTTTTTCATAATATTAAAATATGAAATTCTCACTTTGTCATTTCTAAAATGTTGACTTGCCGTAGGAACAAATGCAATTATATTTTTAGAAAAAAAACTCATTATGGCCTTATTTTAAATTGCTCGTGTATCATCCTTATTGATAGAATACAATATTCTGTAGGATATATTTTGTTCTTACAATACTAATGTGGATTGGTTTCCTAATATATATATGGCTATCCTTAGGTTGTAAACTATTAATATTGATCAATGGTAAAAAAAAAATTTTTTACGGGAAGAAAATATATAATTAATAATAAGCCAAACGGCACATACAATGATAATTAAGATATGAAAAATACAGATTTAGCAAATTGCAGCAATTTTCGCAATGGAACCAATTAATTTTAAGCATACTCGGGCACAGCTCCAACTCCACCGCTTCAAGCTTGACGCGAGCAGTGTACTTCGATGTCTTTGCATCTTTCCAAGTAGAGACCTTCACAATCTGATTCTGTGATATAATTATTCCCAATGACGAATTGCTTGAAAAAACCTAAATCCTTAATCCGACCATCTTCCAAATTATTGGCACCATGAAAATAAGAAAACTCATACAAAGATGAGAAACAACCACCAAAAAGGGGGACAAAAACTCTCACAGATGGAGAGAATTGAACAGAAGAAAGCAATAAAAAGATAGTAACACTAAAAAAACACTAAAATCTAAAGAAAAGGGTCGAAAATAGTCTAATTTCTTTTGGAAATTAGACTATTTTCTAAGGAAAACAAGAAAATTAAAAACCCTAGAAAGAGAATTGAAGAGGGAGATGGAGAGAGGAGAGGAAACGGTTCACACGTTAATTTGAGGGAGGTGATCAATGGTATTTAATCTCTCCAATCAAGGAGTTTGATCAAATCTAGCATAGTATTACAGCTTCAGGATATAATTTATTCTCCACAAAAAGTTTTTTCTTGTCCTAGGGACGTGCGCCTAGTTTCTGCCTATTGCCCCTACGCCACCACAAAACGTGACTAAAGAAGATCAACCCCAAGTCCCCAACCTTCAAACCTCCTACTTCCCCCGAATTCCATCATGCACTATTTGTTAATATCATCAAGAATTTCATCCATTTTCTTGATCGTGAAAAAGTGTATTATTCGAATTAGGTTGAATTGTTTGAGTGTCATACTCATGCTTATTATGTTTTGGATCACATATCACCCAAAACTACCAGATCTTCCGCCATATTGATCCTACACTAAAACATAATTCTACTATATTCTATTCACGTTTTTTTCTTGATTTCTATTCTTTATATCAAGTCAAAAAGAACAGTAACATAGACAAGCTAAGATTCTACGTGCCTATACTTTTGTACTAAAGAAAAAATTGTAAGTAATTAATCTCGTGGCCAAAATCGCGAAAGGAGATACCCTTGCATATTTGTTCTTTCAAATGGAAGTATGTAGTCAATTTCATTGTTTTATCCTTTGCACCCACAAGACAAAAAAGAATAGGGAAGAAAAGTATGAAAGAAGCAAAAGTGCATTTAAAGATTAGGCAATATGATATATTCGGGAAATGCACGAAACCAAGCGTTTACTTCGAAACCTAAGGAACATTCCCCTTCGACCCAATCTTCTCCCTTGTGGCTATGGGACAAGCAGAGAGAAGGTGACACGTGGGGTGCTATTTTCGTACTTGAAATTCTCCTATTAGAAAAAAAGTATAGTAATAAGAGGGGTTAGAAATGATTAAGGCTATGTTTAGTTCACCTGAAATTTTCTGATCTGATCTGATCTGAACTTATTTTTTTTGATCTGATCTAATCTGATCTGATCTGATCTGATATGATATGATCTGATCTGATCTGAACTGATCTGATCTGAACTTATCTTTTAAAAAATATATTATTACTTTGTATTTCATTACTAGTATTACTATTGTTATTATTTTATTACTATGCACAACTTTCAATAATAATAATAATAATATAATAATAATAATAATAATTTTATAATAATAATAATATAAATAATATAATAATAATAATAATAATAATAATAATAATAATAATAATAATAATAATAATAATAATATAGATAACATAATAATAATAATAATAATAATAATTATTATTATTATAATTATAGCATAATTATTATTATTTTTGAAAAAGAGCATATTTACAATTAAAAATAAAAGACTAAGGACTCTTGGGTCCAATGGTATGGCTTCTCTTGAACACAAATAGCTTCAAATAGTGATATCAATGACATTTATAATAATAACAACGACATTAATAATAATAGTGATATAAAAAATAACACTTACAAATGCCAAAAGAACATTCTTCTTCTTGAACACAAATAGCTTCAAATAGTGATATCAATGACATTTATAATAATAGCAACGACATTAATAATAATTACCAATATTAATAATTAATAAGTACAACAACGATAATAATAATAATTTTTTTGAACAAATGTACTAGTCAATAGTAATATTAATAGTAATAGTAATTGTATAAAGTAATAATAATAATAATAATAATAATAATAATAATAATAATAATAATAATAATAATAATAATAATAATAATAATAATAATAAGAACAACAACAACAACAATAATAATAATAATAATTATTACAATAATAATAATAGCATTAGTAATACTAATAATCATAATAATCATTGTATGGGGGCTGTATAAGTTTCCTACCGGTCCAGTTATACCACCATTGACCGTTACGGTCAACTCAGCCTGAAGAACCCCATTTTACTGGGAGTATGCGTGCCAGATACCGGCGCATGGTATATGCCGGTTACATCGCATACCTTATCGGTATCTATCACCGGGGCCATCGTTAAATGGGCCTGGGCTGATCCAGTACTTACTCAATGCGCCTACGGGCCTAAAGATAAGTATCAGAAGAGGATAGAAAAGTATTCAACCAATAGGAGCAGTATC
This sequence comes from Beta lomatogona, assembly GCA_947646795.1. Lineage (NCBI taxonomy): Eukaryota > Viridiplantae > Streptophyta > Magnoliopsida > Caryophyllales > Amaranthaceae > Beta > Beta lomatogona. Next base: position 42,892 of record CANSNZ010000602.1, on the reverse strand, counting down.
CTACCTTGTCAAGGACACTGCCGACTCCTATAAATACCCCCATGATCTGAGTCATAAGGTATGTTCACATACACTAATACATTCTACTTGAGACCTCGCTCCCGTCTTTATCCTTTACTGACTTAGGCATCGGAGGGGCGTTCCTCGGATCAACCCCCGAGGTTAGTTTACTTATTTTGCAAGGCATTAAACTGGCTTATTACACGGAGGAGATACCGGTTCACTCCATACCATTTATTCCATACAGGAACATTTGGCGCTAGAATGAGGGGAGAACTATACCTTGGTCTTAAGCCGCGATCGATCTAGCCTACTCATTCGCCTCATGGATCCTAAGCAGACCTTTGGGATGCCGGAATTAGACGAGAACAATGCCGTTGCGGGGGGTGGACCCCCTGGTTTCAACACTCCTCAACCGGTGATTGGGTCCTCCCAACCGACAAGGGGAAGAGGGCCACTGAGACCCCTCAACCTAACATATTCGAAGCTTTGCAACATATGTTCAGCCCTGAACAGCTTCGGAGTGCTGCCGAAGTCTTCCAGGCCATGGCGAGTCAAACTTCACCGACCGGTGACGCTGGTAAGCGTTCCCTGAGCAGGCCACACAGTCCAGTGAGAAAGATGCGTTCTCTCGCGACTGGCCGATAGGGTATCCTAAGCCGGCATGATCAGGATCAGGGGGAGAACTCAAAGACACCCACAGAGCCCATGGAGGAAGAGGATAAGGAAGATCACCAGGAAACTGAGATCCAACAGTCATCCCGGTACAGGAGAGAAAGTGAGTTTGCTCGACGCAGAGCGCCGGTATCGCTTCGGAATTCTCCATTCTCCACAGCCATACTGCAGGAGCCTATGGAAAAGATTAAAATGCCGACTTGCAAGTACGACGGGAAATCCGATCCTGAGGACCACATCTCTGCATATGAAGGACACATGCTACTATATACCGACACTGATTCCGTGTGGTGTAAGGTGTTCCCCTCAACTCTGGCGGGCTTGGCACAAACGTGGTATAAAAGCATACCACCCGCAACTATTTTTGACTTCCGCCAGCTCACGTCCATGTTTGTGATGCACTTCGTTAGCAATAAGCGAAGGGAGAAAACCACCGGCGAGCTGATGTCCATCAAGCAGGGAGAGAAGGAGAGCCTGAGGGATTACATTGGTCGTTTCAATTCTGAAGCCGTTACAATCCTTAGCCTGCAGCAAGAGGTCGCAGTGTTAGCACTGATGACCGGTTTGAAAGAGGGAACTGCCTTCAGAAGTTACCAAAGCCGCAAGAAGTTGACCAGTCTGACCGAAGTCCTCGGAAAAGCTAACGAGTTTATCCGGGGGGAAGAGTTCGATAAGGCGGCAACCTCGAAGAGGTCTGAAGGGGATGGCAAGGAGAAGGAAAGAGAAAAGGAGAAAGGGAAAGATAAAAACCGGAGAGATAGAAAGTCCGACAACTCCGGAAAAAGGGAGGAAAGCAACTTGGTCAAGAAGGGCCAGGAAGGACGGCCAGACCGCTATCACAATTACACTCCCCTAACAATGTCCAGGGCCGAGATATATGAGTTGTACAAACAAGATGACAAGTGGCAACGACCCAGGAAGATGTATTATAAAGGCCGCGACAGGTCCAAGTGGTGTGACTTCCACAAGGATCACAGCCATGTTACTGAAGATTGTAAGGACCTGAGGGACGGGATCGAAGACCTGATACGGAGAGGCTACTTCAAGCAGTATCAAGCGAGAACGGATCGCCGTGAAGGGTCCCCCAAAGAAGAAGACGGTAAGAGAAAGTCCGTTAAAGAAAGAATAACGGAGATACACGTTATCTCGGGTGGCCCGGTCCACGGCGGAAGTATTCATGGCGCCAAAGCCAGTCTTAAGGAGGTAAGACACCAAGTGAATTATCACAACAACGGCAAGTGGCCGAGCCGCCACTCATGCCATCCGTCTCATTCACAGCGGAGGACGCCAGAGGAATTATCTACCCTCATGATGATCCGCTGGTAGTATCTCTGCAGATTTCAACAGCAATGGTCCACCGCATTCTGGTGGATGGCGGCAGCTCTGCCAATATTCTCTTCATGCCTACATTCGAGAAGATGGGGTTAGGGAAATCCTGTCTCAAGCCGATCTCATACCCGTGATCCGGTTTTACCGGGAGCATTGGGTCGTCCCGGAGGGTACCATTTAGCTACCGAGTGAAGCCGGGGGAAGGATCTCGATCGCGAGATCTCTTGGTTGAGTTTCTGGTAGTTGATGTACCGGCAGCTTACAATGCCATTATTGGAAGACCACTGATCCACGACGCGCAGGCGGTAGTGTCGACTTATCACCTGACGATGATCTATAGTCAAATAGTGGAAAGCCGGAGAGGCTGAAGGGGAACCAAGAATCAGCTAGAGCCTGCTATATGACGGCTCTTAAGAGCTCTAATCATAAGCGGCCGGCATAGTCTCCACCATCAGAGAGAAAGAGGCGAAGCGCTGAGAACAAAGCAAGCAAAGATTTATCGATGGAGAACTTTGAGGGAAGGCCGGCAGATTTGCCGAGACCTAGCCCAGAGGGAGAGACCGAGGAGGTCACCCTAGAGTTAGAGAGGCCGAAAGGACGATTAAAATTGGAGCCGATTTGGCCGATAATGTCAAAGTCAACATAATCGGTTCTTTGCGAAGCAATGCGAGACATCTTCGCGTTCTCGGCGGATGAAATGCCGGAATAGATCCCGCGTTTATGGTACACCGACTAAATGTCAATGAGGAAGTAAAGCCTCGCCCAAAAGATCGTTATCCATTGCCTAGGATCGACCAACCGGGTCGACTCTACTAGCGGTCATGCGCTGCTTAGCTTCATGGACGCCTTCTCTGGATACCATCAGATCAGCCTCCTAGAGGCGGACAGAAGCAAGGCAGAATTCATAACTGACGTCGGGGTGTACGCATACAAAGCCATGCCATTTGGCCTGAAGAATGCAGAAGCTACCTACCAAAAGCTAGTAGACAAGATATTCGCACATCAGAAAGGCCGGAATGTCGAAGTTTATGTCGACGATAGCATCGTCAAAAGCTTGACGGAGGAAGCCCACATAACGGACCTCGAGGAAACCTTCGCCACTCGCGTAGGTACCGAAAGAAGCTCAACCCTAAGAAATGCGTGTTCGGGGTAAGATCGAGGAAGCTCGTTGGCTTCATGGTCACCGAGAGGGGAATATACGCTAAGCGAGCCGCCGAACCCAAGAGTATCCGGGACATTCGAAAGCCGACCGGCAAGATGGCGGCGTTAACAAGGTTCGTATCCAAGTCGGTGAAAAGGCCCCGCCGTTCTTCAAAGTTTTGAGAGGAAACAAGAAGTTTGACTGGGGGATGAGCAGAGACAGGCCTTCGAGGACGTTAAAGAACATTTCAAGAGGTTACCGACTATTACCCGACCCGAGATGGGGGATAAGCTGCAGTTATACGTCTCGGTGTCGGCTAAAACGGAGCAAAGAAGTCTTCTTGTTGGAAAAGGATAAGCAAAGAACATCCTATAATATTTGTGAGCCACGTCTTGGCAGGGGCAGAGCAGAGGTATGAGTTGGTGGAAAAGATGGCATATGCCGTGCTGATAGCGGCAAGAAAGCTCCGACCATACTTTGACTCACACACCGTCCAGGTGCTCACAAAACAACCGCTAGAAAAAGCGCTTTATAAGCTAGATACAACCTAAGCGGAGTTCTTCGAAATGGGCAATAGAGTTGTCCGAGTTTGATATTGAATATCGGCCGCGAACAGCTATCAAGGCACAAGCTTTGGCCGACTTCATAGTTGAGACCACAGCCGAGGAAGTCGAGGGACCAGCCGGCATCTGGCAAGTATCTGTGGACGGGTCGGCCGGCCCAAACAGGGCGGCGCGGCGGAGTAGTCATGACGTCTCCCGAAGGAGACACTTTCGAGTATGCCGTCCGCTTTGGATTCAAAGCATCCAACAATGAAGCAGAATACGAAACTGCAATAGTGGGAATCAGTTTATGCATAGCGGCCGGAGCTCAGAAAATACGGATGATAACCGATTCCCAGCTCATATCAAGCCAGATTCAGGGCACCTATAAGGCCAGAGAGCCGGTAATGCAGAAATACCTACAGAAGGTGAAACAGATAACGACTCCACTACAGAGCTTTGAGGTAGTACTGGTCCCCGCACAGAGAATATGGCAGCCGATGCTCTACCCAAGCTAGCAAGTTCAAGCACCACAGATCTCAAGCGCAACGTCATGATAGAGATGTTACCAGAAAGGAGCATAGAGACCGCCAAGGTAGAGGTAAACGAAGTCACTCAGAAAAGGGAATGGTACGACGAAATATTGACGTACAAGATGACGAATAGTCTACCTATCGATAAGATGGCGGCAAAAAAGCTAAAGAGAGATGCTCTCTGGTTATGTGTTTTCCAAGGCCAACTGTACAAGAAAGGTTTCTCACTCCCACTCCTGAGGTGCGTAATGGCCCACGAGGCCACAAAAATAATCGAAGAAATACACGAAGGGGTATGTGGAAACCATATCGGTAGAAAGACGCTTGCACTAAAAGCCCTATGAGCCGGTTTCTACTGGCCGACAATGTTGATGGACGCACAGGCGTATGTAAAGAAGTGCGACAAATGCCAGAGGTTTGTACCGGTCATTCATCAGCCGACAAACAATTTGCAGCCAATCCTGAATCCAATCCCTTTTGCTCAGTGGGGGACGGATATCATTGGACCATTCGCGCCCGTATCTGGAGGAAGGAAGTTCCTGATAGTAGGAATTGACTACTTCACAAAGTGGATTGAAGCCGAACCGACTGCAAAAATAACGGCTAATCAGGTTAGGAAGTTCATCTGGCAAAACCTCATCACAAGGTTCGGAATTCCTATGGGTATAGTCATGGACCATGGCGTCCAGTTTGATTGCGGGCCGATAAAGAACTTCTTGAGCCCATACGACATCAAATTTGCATACTCATCCGTGTGCCACCCTCAGAGTAATGGCCAGGCCGAAGCCGCCAACAAACAAATTCTCAACGCCCTCAAGAAGAAGCTAGATGATTTGAAGGGTGTCTGGGCCGATATGGTTCCCGCGGTATTATGGTCTAATAGGACCACCGAAATGGAAACGACGGGAGAGACCCCGTTCAGATTGGCATTCGGGGCTGAGGCAGTGTTACCGGTTGAAATTGGACTACCAAACTGGCGGATCCTAAACTACGACCCGGAACTAAACAGCAAACTGCACCGAGAAGACCTCGATCTTTTGCCGGAAGTCAGACTGGAAGCGGAACTAAGGTCAGCAGCGTATAAGGACCGGATAAGCAAGGCCTACAACAAAGGGGTAAGAAGCCGGCCAATTGAGAAAGGCGACCTGGTTCTCAGGCGCACAGCTGCTACCGGTAAAGCTCACGCAGATGGCAAGCTGACGGCGAACTGGGAGGGACCATACCTAGTAAAAGAGGAAATAGTCCCAGGTGCTTACCGGCTGGAAGATATGTCCGGCAAACAACTTAAGAACAGCTGGAATGCCAGCGTACTTAAGAAATATTTCGTTTAATGTTGCTTAGCCTAGATCTATGATAGTAATAACATGGCATTGTTGCCGATTTTAGAGTTTATTAGTGTGAACTAGTAATTGTCGATCTTTAATAAGATAAATTTCCATTAACTTATTGCATGTACGAATTATTTCTTTAATATTGACGGTCGATGGTAATACAAAAGCGAAACCCCTTGACGGTCAATGACCTACGTGGATCTGCTGTCAAGGGGAGCTAACGGTTTCCTGGCGGTCAATGACCTTAGTGGATCTGCCGTCTTGGAAAACTGAACAGGCAGGAAGCTTAGGCATGGTCAATGACCTTCGAGGAAAATATCCCGCATCATAATCGGTTAATGACCCTAGTGGACCTGCCGGAATAAAATAGTACGATACGACTATTTGTCGATCTATGAGCCCTAGTGGATCTGCCGGAATAAAGGAAATAAAGGAAAAGCGTAAAAAGCAATACGAACTGAACTGACCCACACAAGTGTTTAGCAAAATATATTCCATTAATATGAAGAAGTGTTTACATCCTATTCTAGCAAAAAGAAACCAGGCCAGCCATAGACAGCCAGGCCGGGAGAGGATGAAGAGGGACAGGGAGACCTAAACTAAGCAACCTGGGCAGCCTCAGAGGGGAGAGCCTTGCCGTCATCTGCAACCTGGGCAGCTTCAGAGGTGAAAGCCTTGCCGTCATCTGCAACCTGGGCAGCTTCCGAGGTGAGAGCCTCGCCGTCATCTGCAGCCGATTCAGGATTGGCGTCGACAGGACTCTTGTCTAAAATGACAACGCTGTCAGTCGGGTCATCCTTAATTCCCAAATCAGCTGTTCACCGAGGCTTCGAGGCTCAGCTTCCTCGAATTCAACTCGAGGGTCAGCATTGGCAATATCGGCTTCAGTCGCCCCCAAGTCCAAATCTTCGCCCTCCACCGGGGTCTCGAACTCCCGGCGACAGTGGGCCTCCACAACCCGACTCCAGTCCAAATCCGGAAAGGTGTGCCGGGTGCAACGCATAGCGGCGACCCAACCTCCGTTATACCGGTTCGCTAAAAGGTGGACGAAGTCAATGGACCGCCGGTATTCAGCCACTGCGTTGGCTTCACGGCCCTTTGCAGCTGTAAGCTCCTCCTTCACTTTCTGGAGCTCAACATCCTTGTTTTTCAAAAGGAGCTTACTGCTGGCGGCCCCCACTTTAGCGGTCTAGAGGTCGTTCTTGGCCTTGTCCAGGTCAGTCCTCAGCTTCTTCCTCTCGTTGGTGACGTTCACCAACTCCGCATTCTTCGCGGTAAGCTGATCTTGGGTGGCCTGGTGGTCTTCAACCTCAGCATAATAAGCACCCTGGAAGTACCGGTAAAGATCACAAAGCTCCTTACCGGAATGCGCCGTCTGCACAAGAAAAACAGAAAAAATGAGATAAGGATAACTATGGAATGAAACCGTTAAGACACTAGGAAAAAATCATACCACGACTAGATTGTGAGCATGAACAGCAGCAGCGGCCTGAACCTGATCTACCGGCATATCATACTTCAGTTGAAGGCCCTTTAGGAGCCGATATCTTAAGTTGCCGCCCTCAAGAGGACGGTCCATCAGTAGGAACTCGTCGTCACGGACGTTAAGCTTGGGCTGGAAATGTGCTCCGTCACGAACCGGGGACCGGGCCCACCTCTTCCGGAGAATTTCCGGAACCTCCACTTCAGCTTGTTCGATGAAGCCGGTTTTCAGGGGGTGGGCGAAGTGCTCCAGTTCAGGGATCATTGCCGGCAGGGTTAACTGCTTGTAGATCTTTGGCAGCAAAGAAGAGGTCCCCACCTCAGACACGTGCCCAGAAAGTCCGGCTTTCAGGTCTTTCTCGGCCGCTCGGACCTCCTCAGGTTTCTCCGTGCGAGGAATCTTGGAAAGAGGTCGCTTTGAGCCTTCTTCCCCCTCAGCCTTCCTTTCGGCGAGGGCGGGAATAACCTTTGCCAGAGGAGGCTGGGTTGTCTTCCGAGGAGCCGGATCGCCACCATCGCCACGACCGGCACCGCGAGTCTTGCCACCCCGGCCACCGACGCTGGGGGGGATAGATGTGAACCTCTTTGCCGGCTTGGGAGGCATATTGCTGATCGGGATAAAGTGAGTGTTGAGGTAAAGGGCTTCCCAGATCAAGTGTTCACAGCCTGAAATGAAAAAGAAAACAAAATCAGATAAAGTGACTAATCAATCAAGGCATATATATAAGGGAAACAAGGCCGACAGGACCCATGGTTACCATGAGGGTCAGATTGGCAGAAGCCAAGAGCTGAGAGGGGCACGTTGCCCAAGATGTACTTAGTGTGTGGCAGCCAATTTAACGGTACGTGGACGGACTTGCCACCCTTAGTTCCCGGCATGGCCGAAGCATCGAAGAATTTATACGCCACAAGCTCCCGGTGCGTCAAACGCCGGTCGGGAATGTGTTCCATCCTGGGGTAAGGCTTCGTCCAATACCGGCGAAGGGGAAATGTACTTGGCACTCGGACCCAAAAGAAACGGGGCTGCCAGTTTTTCAGAGAAGTTAGCTTTGGGTACACCGTAACCTTCTTGGGCCTGGTGTACATGGACATCCATCCCCCTTGGCCAAGTTCCCTCTCGGCTTGTGACCTTTTCTTTTTGCCTTTCCCCTTGCCCTTGGCGGAGCCGTCTTCTTTAATCCAATGCAGTTTCCGGAAGAGGTTCAAAGTCTCCGGAAATCTTTTATACCGGACGGTCTAGGCTTAGGAGATCAAATTGCGCCAAGAAAGCGGCGTTAACTGGGCCAGGCAGATGTTCCAGGATTTGAAAATCTTTACTATGAAAGGGTCTAAGGGAAACCTCAGCCCAAAGTCTAGCATATGAGCATAGACCGCCACGTGCCCAGGCAGGCAGTCCGTCACCCGACATCCCTCAGACGGCATCACCAATCCATATTCATCTGGAAAGGCGAAGTACTCGGCCCCTTTCCGACTGAAGTTGCTATTTAATGCCGTCCTTCTCCAGCTCTTGTCGATCTGTACAAAGGAAGGACTGCCGGCCTCACAGGGAGGCAGATACAGATCGTCTAGGGTCTCGTCATCATCCTCCGAGATGATTTCTGGTGGTTCTACATCCTCATCGGCTTCCAAGGATGCCGACTCCTCGTCCGACATCATGTCGCGCACAACACTGGCAACGTCATCTGAAGCGATAGAGGACACTTCATCCTCCAAGTCGGTGTCATCATCCCTACAGCTGTCGGATGGGATGGAGTGGGGTGCATTCTCCCCTAGCATCTCTGTCGGTCTGGGAGATGAGGGTTCGTGAAGACCCTTGGAGGTACCGGCTAAAGACGGGAACAATACTGAGGACCGTTCTGCTATCCCCAATATGGTGCCGTATTGGCCTGATACCGGTACTCCTACGGCTTCACCAAAGCCCCTAATAGCAGTCAGGGGAGAAGCATAGAATGTTGGCTCCTCAGGGGCCCTACCGGAAATACTACAATCATGACCCGATTTACTCCTACGTTCATCGGGGAGATTTATTACCGGTGAATTATTGGATAAGGTGGGGCTAGCAGACTTACTATCAGAATTAAAATCGCTGTCGGTTATGGATTGAGGACTCCCAGAAATATTTTGGGAATCAGAGTTGGAAGACATGATTAAACGAATAAATTACGAAGAAGGAAATTTGTTGAAATACCTGGAGAGAGAAAAGATTGGAAGCTGGCGTCGAGATCAACCGGCAAGGTAGATTGTCTACCCACCACACCAAATGTCACGACGAAAAAATTGGTAATTGAACGGACGTTAGGTCTCGAAGAACATAAGGAGGGCAAGTGCTTAAAAGTTGGAAAGCGAAGTGAAAGTGTGAAAATGCGTTTGGCGAAACACTATTTATAGAGAGCTCCATGGCTCGGATTGAGCGACGTCTCGTCTTCCCGTCCCGATGGAGCCACGTGTATTCTTTGCTCAGAAACAGCTGTGATCAGCTACTAACACTCTAGTCAAATCAGCACGAAGATCAAGGCGACGGTTCGCCTTCCGTTAATTAATTTCATCTCCGGAAATTCCTAAACGGTCTCAGAACAATTAAGCAGGATATGTCGGTACTGTACATACCGGCTTGGGGGCTACTTGTATGGGGGCTGTATAAGTTCCCTACCGGTCCAGTTATACCACCATTGACCGTTATGGTCAACTCAGCCTGAAGAACCCCATTTTACTGGGTGTATGCGTGCCAGATACCGGCGCATGGTATATGCCGGTTACATCAGTATACCTTATCGGTATCTATCAGCTGGGCCATCGTCAAATGGGCCTGGGCTGACCCAGTACTTACTCAATGCGCCTACGGGCCTAAAGATAAGTATCAGAAGAGGATAGAAAAGTATTCAACCAATAGGAGCAGTGTCCTACCTTGTCACGGACACTGCCGGCTCCTATAAATACCCCCATGATCTGAGTCATAAATTACGTTCACATACACTAATACATTCTACTTGAGACCTCCCGTCTTTATCCTTTACTGACTTAGGCATCGAAGGGGCGTTCCTCGGATCAACCCCCGAGGTTAGTTTACTTGTTTTGTAGGGCATTAAACCGGCTTATTACACGGAAGAGATACTGGTTCACTCCATACCATTTATTCCATACCGGAACAATCATGATGATAATAATAATAATAATAAGTTTTTGAATATAAGCATAATTTGAACTTATCTGATCTGATCTGAACTTATCTGATCTGATTTGATCTGATCTGATCTGAACTTATTTTTTCTAATCTGATCTGATCTGGTCTGATCTGAGTGAAATAAGCAAAAATAAGGTGAACTAAACATAGCCTAAATGGCGGATTGTGTCAGGCTCGGGCCAAGCCATACCCAAAGAACAACCAATCACTAGTAGAATTAATGCTTATTGCTGCGGTTTTACCCATACGCAGCAATAAATAACGACAAAAAAAAAGGTAAATTATAAAATAATTATATTGCTGCGGTTTTTATTAAAATAATCGTGTCGAGTCGGGTCGAAACAAACTTCAAGCTGAGTTTTGTGCCTAAAACCCGCTAATTCGGGCCAAATATATCGGGCTTTTCAGGCCCAAAAATTAAACAAAAAAAATCAATTTTGAGGTGCTCAAAACCAGTCCAAAAAAAATAGGGATATTATCTCAGATAACCCTGACATATAGACTTTTTTTCCAATATAACCCCGACTTTGGCAGCCCTATCTCCGATAACCCTGAACTTGGTTTTTGTCATTAAATTGAACGAAATTAGAGACGGCGTTAAGTACTCCCTAATTTTTTTTTTTGACTTTTGCTAAATTCATCTATTTCTCTCTCTTGTTCTTCAGCTCTTCTAAAAACTGAAATCAAACATCAACCCAATTCAATTAAGCACCATTAAAATCAACCGGTCGCCGACGAATGAGGGCTGAAAAAAAAAGAGAGAGGGCAATTTATTGAACAAATGGAACTTCTTGCATTCTATTTAATCGAGAAAAATATAGAGGAAGACGCTTGGGGTTGACCGAGAGAAATGAGGGTGCGAGGAAGACGCTTGTGGTGGTTCAGGTGGCCGACGAATGAAGGCAGGGGGTGGAGAGTAGTGGTTGTGCGGCGGTTTACACGGTGGTCAGAAGGCTGCGGTGGGCAGCAGATGGTGTTATGAGAAGAAATCCGAAATAGAGGAGAGAGAAAGTGAAGCTAGGCCCTTTTGGGCTGCGTTTTCCGGCGAGTTTCAGGGCTATTTCCTGCGAGTTTGTGACTTAAAATGTAAATGGTTGTTATTTTTCATCCGTAAAACAATGGCTTTTATAGATGGTTAATTTGAAAACCCCATCTTCAAGTTTTGTTTTTTTTGGTTGTTTTCTTTTGTGGGTTGATTATTACAATCAAATTTATTGGCCCAAATGACGCACCTATAATCCTGTACCCGATCACAATTTGCTGATATTACCCGAATTTGATGATCGAAAACAACTTCTTCCTCATTTACTCCCCTTTCTCTCTCTTATGCGGAAGAATTGAAATCAAACTTGTAAATCAAGACCCAAAAAATAATCAGCAGAATAAATAAAAAAATAAAAAACTGGGTCAAATTAAACAAAGCTTTAAAAAGAGTGTTGGAAATTTATTATTTTGGGTAAATGGGTTTGGGAAAAATCTGGATTTTGTTATGAGTTTGGGAAAAATTGATGAATGATTGAGAAGAGATGAAGAACAAGAGAGAGAAGAGATGAAGAACAAGAAAGAGAAAGACATGAATTTAGCAAAAGTCAAACCAAGTTAGGGTCTACTTAACGCCGTCTCTAATTCTGTCCAATTTAATGACAAAAACCAAGTTCAGGGTTATCGGGGACAGGGCTGCCAAAGTCAGGGTTATATTGGAAAAAGGCCTATAAGTCAGGGTTATCAGAGATAATATCCCAAAAAAATAAATAACGGTTCTAGTCGCCTAGTCGGGCCCGCCCGAAAATCAGTCCTAAAATTAACCTAAGCTCGAAATTTTTCGGGCCAAATTAGGTCAACCTTGATCAACTCTGAGGAGGGAGGAGTGAATATATAGATATTCGTATTTCCAAGGACTAAAATTAAGAAATATCCTTTTTGAAGCTAAGATAGTAGTATGCAATTTTTGGTACCTTTTGAAATAAAAATTAGATTTAATTGACTAAGCAAAAAAAATTACATATTCTTTTACTATTGTTGAAAAATGCATTATGATAAGTCAATAATAGTTCATAATTTAGATGCATTTTTAGATATCATTTTGCTTAGTTTAGAGCATTTAGGATTAACTCTTGCACTATTTTGGCTCTTTCTAGTTCCATGTCGCTTCACGAGGTGTTTTGTTGTGTTTGAGCTACTTTTCAGGTTAATCGAACATCTTCCATATCTTGTGGGGCGTTGGAATTAGCTGTTGGACATAGATATGGGTTGAAGCAGGTGAACACGGACGTGTCATATGGGACACATCCGTGTCGTTTCGCTGGGATTCAAGCAGTGGGTAATGGAAGCGTATTTTCAAGGTGACACGTCTGTTTCATATTTAACACGTCCGTGTCACCCGTTTTTCCAGAAGTCAGAATGCTCCTGATTGCAGCTCTCCAGGACAACACGTCTGTGTCATATGTGACACGTCCGTGTTGCTCCATTTTTCCGGAACCAAAAGCTTTTGTTCTTGCGACTGTTTTTGTAATATCAGGTCGACACGTCCGTGTCATATTTGACACGTCCGTGTCGATCTGCTTCGACGGGAGGATTTAATTAAGTTGTTCTATTAATTTAGGAAACTATAAATACCCTTTTAGAAGTTTTATTTCGGCTCTTAGGTTTTAATTTATCAGTTTTAGAAAGCTTTGAGAGAAAAACTCCATTATTGAACTTGGAGTTCTACTTGTTGGCTACTTCGGATCGATTTTTATTCAAGTAAAAGACTAAATATTTCTAATTTCCTCTCTCTATTTATTATTATGTCTTTTTATTTATTTCTCAATTGCTTTGTTAATTCAACCACGAGTGAGTAGTCCCTTAATCTAGGGTTAAGTTGAACCCTGCTAGCAATGTTTGATGCATGAATTCCCCCTAATCCCAATTTAATGTGATTAATTGTCCTTACTTGATTGAATTGTGTTTATTTTCATTATCATACTAGGGATAGGTGGTATTGAATATGTCTTGTTTTCAATGGCAATTAAATCTAGATGAATTGGTTGATTCAATCAAGAGTATGTCATGTTTCATGCCTCTTTCTTGCATGATTCCACGGGAATAGGTATGAATGCTTGATTAGAGTAGCCATTGGTACTCGGGCTAGGTTTTTGGTATTTTTAAGGTGCATTACTCCTTTTGGACTATTAATTGTGTTATTCGAGATGGGAACTATTCTTATTTTTTTCGTGCTAGTGGTGATACTTAATTCTAGATGCCTTTATAAATTATTTTTATCTCATGTGTTATTGTTATTTGCAATAGTTTAATATTAGTATTAATTTAACATCCATTTTTACCATTACTGTCTGTCATGTGTTTAGTTAGATTGAGTCAAGATATCTAGTGTTTGATACCGTTTGTCTCTGTGGATTCGACCTTGACTTGCCCTGCTAAACAGTTGGGAGGATTAGTTAGGAATTATCTTTGTTAGGTGCGCAACACACCAATCATATTAGGTACTCACATTTTACCCTAAATGCCAAATATATATCACTTGATTAGCTATATATCCTTCTTTTTCCAAAGATATCTAATTTATTATATAGATGGTCAAAAGGAAAAAAAAAAACCTTGAGCGTATTTTGTGATTTATACATAGAATTTTTTATTATAAATTATTATAAGATCTTATTGGTTTTTTTATTTTTCAATTTATTTTTTAATATATATATTTTTCATAATTTCTATTAATGCGAACTAAAGAAACTGATGGTCAAAGTATGCATTGAGAAGCATGACATACGCCCATGCTCTTTTCACCTTAATTCCACTTGAGTTTGAATAATTTGCATTCACATAAGTTAATTGTTGGAATTATAAATTTAGTTATAAGATTAGATAAGGTAGTTAGCTCAAAGCCAATAAGTTCAAAAATAAGTTAAGGGCCGATATGGGCTACTCAAGTGAAGCTTAAGGCCAATAAGAGTTACCGTACCCAAGTTAAATTCACAATTTTCATAAGCTCTAATAAGTCCATTAAAGTTAAATTTGGGTTAGAGTATGGTAAAGGTTAATGCGCAACTTTGTTCTCCATACCTAATGTTCAATTGTTTCAAGAAAAACGAATTTAGATTACTTGAGTCCAAGGATGATCATAAGTTTCAATAAGCTAAGTTTAAGAATAATAATTTAGTGAATGAAGTTAAGTTGAGGTCCAACAAAGGCAATATAAATTCATTTCACAATTTCAATAAGTTTACATAAGTAAAGTACAAGGCTAATAAGTTAATTTAAGTTAATTGTAGTGAAAATTTGATAAATAAAACGCAATAGTAGTAGGCTTTCATCTATGTAATTACTGTGTGGATGTGACTATGCAAAAAGTATTACCCCTATTGAGAAGATATGCATTTCGTATGTGCATTAGTCATGCTTGAAAGGTGAGGGCAAAGAGAAATATCTGTTAAAATTAAGTACAATATAATTTTCGTTTTACAAAGATATTAAATTATTGTAGATACACATAATAAAAAGGGAGGAGATAATGTTTAAAATGACCCTATCTATCCCACTTTACTAGCTGAGTGATTCAAGAAACAAAGAGTGATTCATACCAGTTATAGAGTTAAGTGGGTCCAAGACAGTGGAATAAGTAGGGGTAGATGATTAATTTTTCGCAAAAAAATGAGTTACATGCATTATTACAATAATATCATGTACATTTGCAGATTATTGCATAATTAAGATAATTACTCCACAAATTTATACATCAGCATGATTTTAACTTCAGAACCTAACAAAAACATGAAGTTCAAAGTCAATCAAATGATCCAATGGAACCTAACTAAACTTTGTCTTTTGATATTCTCTCCTTTTGTATGTGGGGGAAAATGTTGATTCTTAAAGTTCATTCAAAACTTTGGGAAAATTTAAGGGTTATTTTTGTTTTTATTGAACTTCTCTTAATTCTTCATTCTACTTTTCACTTTGCAAAGAAAAAAATTTCCCTTGCTTTAATTTGGAGACCCCTTAAGTTTGCTTTAATTTTATAAAAGCTAAATTGTGTCCTGAGTATTGTGGGGTAGTCAGTGGTCTCAAAATGCATGAAACTTTAATTTGCAGCACAAAAACATATTCCTAGTCAGTAAGTAGCTATTAGTATTATAATACAATATCTCCCAGTAAGTTATTAATAAATTTACCAAGTATATTTTTAGCTTATAATGGTTGAAAAGATAAAAAGGTGACCATACTATTATTAATATTATACTACAGATTACCACACTGTTAAATTTTCATAATAATTTTGTAAGGTGTTTTTTGATTACGTGAGATGATCCCACCAATAATAGCAATTGGGGGACACATCAAGACACTCATCATAAACATAATCTCTCACTTTCTCTCTCTTCCTTGCATGCATGAGAGGTCAAAGCATCAGCCTCTCTTGCCATAGGCCACCATTAGCAACCCTGTTTTAGCTCATAAGAAGTAGTGACGGATTCAAGATTTTAGTTTCGAGCTAGGTGCGTGTTAGCTATAGATTCAGGGTTGATAATTTGAGGGTTGCGGAATTAAAAAAAGGACATAGATCTTATATTACTAATGTCTTAATATAAAAAAATAAACCGATACTACTATAATTTCGGGAAAATTTCATAAAACTACCTTTTATAATCAATTTTTTTCAAAAAACTACCTTTTAAAAATTTTCTTTCAGAAAACTACCTTATATAACAAATCTGTTTCAATATACTACCATTTTACCATAAATGGGGCTTAATCACTAATAATTGAGTCACCGTAAATTGCTATTCTTTCCTCCCCTATCGTTTCTCTCTTCTTTTCTCGCTACTCCATCGGCAGCAACACCTAGGGCGATTGTCATTTATTGATTAGTATTAAATATAAACGTAACATGGTAGTATATTGAAAGGAATATGTTATATAATATGTCAACTGACCTCCGCTACCTCAATATAAGACCCCACGGATCATAAGCACAAGTAGCAGCACTAACAAAGCTCACTAGCTACTACTACTACATACAGATACAACACACAGTAAATCACTGTTGTGTTAGACAGTTCAAAGCCATCACTAATAAGCTTCGGGGTTAAGGAAGTTAAAATAATGATCATTTTAAAAAGTGAAAAGAAAAAAAAAACCCTAATATTTTTATAATAAAACAAAAAGAGGGAGAATAAAAAGGGCAAAACACACCCTCAAAAACCCTTCACTAACTAGCAAATTAGCTTTCTTCTTCTTCTCTCTTTTCTTTTCTATCTTTGCTTTCCATACAATTCTTTCTATCTTTCTTTCTCAAAAATCCTCTCTATTTTGTGGTGTTATCTCATCTTCTCATATACTTTGATTCTCCACCATATCCCCAAAGAACCCACCTTACTCTTCCTTCTATCAACCTTTTATAAAAGAAAGAACCTAAAAAAAAAAAAAGAAATTATTAAAGATATCAAAAGAAAAATACCTAAATAAAGGAGAAACAATGGTTTTCTCTTCAGTTCCACTCTATTTAGATCCTCCCAATTGGCAACAGGTAATGGTTTCTTTACCTCTTCATCATATAATAGCTTCTATCTTAAGCAGGGAGAAATTAATTTTCTAAAAAAAAGAAGAAGATAAATTAAAAGTTGATGAGGAGATTATTATTCCCTATATTATTCTTCTTATGATATATATCTTTCATTTTTGAATATACCTCTCCAATTAAAGTTAGTGTGGAATTCCTTTTTCTTATTTTTTGGTAGCCTTGTTTATAAATTGTACTAATATATGCTTGTTATTTGATATTTTGCAGCACCCTAATCATCAACAAGTTCTCCAAGGTAGTGGTGGTGGTGGTGGTGGTGGTGGACATGATCATCATCATAATCAACACCTTATTCCACCGCCACCGTTACCACAACCACCTCAATCTCAGGTGGGTATGGGTGGTGGCGGTGGTGGTGGGGGACCGGGGGCACAACCTATTCGGCCTAACTCCATGGCGGAGAGAGCTCGCTTAGCGAAGATCCCCCCACCGGAAGCTCCACTTAAGTGCCCAAGGTGTGAGTCTACAAACACCAAATTTTGCTACTTCAATAACTATAGCCTCACACAACCCCGCCATTTTTGCAAGACTTGTAGGCGATATTGGACTCGTGGTGGGGCCCTTAGGAATGTTCCTGTCGGTGGAGGATGCCGGAGGAATAAGAGATCCTCCAGCAAGTCCTCTAGTGGTGGTGGTGGTGGTGGTGGTTCTTCTTCGAAGTCCTCTCTTTCCTCTCCAACCGCGATGGTTGGAGGGGAAAGAATACCTCTACATATGGACTTAGTTAGTTCAAGTGGTATGGGACCTACAATCTCCGGCATGCCTTCAGCCGGTGGTGGGACCGGGATGTCGTCTTTCATGGCATCTTTACAAAACATAGCTCAATTAGGGATGGGAAATTTAGGTTTGAGCTTTAGTGGTGGCCTAAACGCGCCTCCTCACCACCCTCTAGGAGGGTTTTCGAGTGGCGGTGTTAGTGGTGGTGGTGGAAATGAGCACCATCAGTTGGATTTTCCTCAACTAAACCCAAATTCTACTAATCAACCTATGCAATTCCCTAACTTCTTAGGGGGTTTTGAAATTCCTGGCTCTTCAGTTGGAGCTGGATTGTATAATAACTCATCCTTTCAACATAATCATCATCAACAACTCGACGATGATCATAATGATCATGATGATCAAGTAGATAATCTACAAAAGAGTTGCTCATCAACTATGAACTCGCAATTCGCACCAGTGAAGATGGAGGATAATGGACAAGGGCTTAATATAAGCAAGCAAATTATGGCGGCTATGTCATCTTCAGATAATAATAATGCAACGGGTAATCAATTTTGGGCTAATACTATTGGTAACAACAACAACAATACAGCTGCTACTACTAATATGTGGACCGATCTTTCAGGCCTTAATTCTTCTTCAACTAGTCATCTCTTATGAAAATATTACTTTACATCAATCGGTACGTTCGTTGTTGATCTCCAACTTGTTCGTTCTAGCTAATTTGTTTATGATCTGACTCAAAATTGGGCATCTTGGGAAGAAGTTACACAAATGGAAGCCATTGATCTAGCCAAGAATTTTCGAGATGACCGACATAAGTGAACAATGATCACCATCCATATATCTTCATCATGATAACAAAAGCTAGGGTTGAGATGCATATCTTCATCTCCCTCTCAATGCCATGATGAGATGATACTACTAGAAGTTAGTTATCCATATACTCTAAGCTCTTTTCATGTTCTTACTTCTTTTATTTTCTTCGATTTCTGGTTGGTTGTACTTGTATTTTGATTGTGGGGTGTGTAAGATTTTTGTATGAAGTCTTTTTTTTAAAAGATATCTTAACTTGCAGTGCTAATTATTAATTAATTAAATTATTTTCTTCTCCCCAAACTATTGTGTGTAGCTTAGTTAGCTCTTCATGATCATCTACACTTTAATTAATGACCTTCCAATTTTCATCTATCCCTAGTTTGTAATCGAGTTCATTTCGCCAATGTAAAGTCCTCTAATTTTGATTTATCGATCACTCGTATATACTAATATACTCCCTTGTTCTATCTAGATTTAGCTATCATAATATACTTATATATGACGGTTCAATAAAAAATGGAGTAATTTTTGTCTCTTAAAAGAATATGTACATTATCTTATATCCAAACTAACCGTAAAATCAAACAAGACAATTTTGAAAGTGCAAGCGATATGTAGTGGCACAGTACTAGGTGGTTAATTTGTACTTACACCATGAATTAAAGTTATTCATTTATCAAAGTCTCAACTTTGAGATAATAGCACAAGTTTGGCACTTTATTTTCAGAAAAAGAGAGAATTTGGTCACGTTTGCTTTATATGGAAATTCCATATTTCGAGAAACTAGATTGTTACACATTATTCAAGAGAATTTTTCACAAAAATAGAGTAGCAAAGAGAGAGTATAGTTAAGACCTGGAGATGATTCCAAGATAATAAGATATCAAATTGTACGGAAACTTGTAAGTACAAATATAGTTATAGCTAGGGAGAAGAAAATTTTGGCAGCGATGTCATAATTTCGTTATAATAAGGAGAAGTTCACCTAAAAAAGGAGAAAAATAAATCTTACTTGTTTGTGTTTTTTGGTGATGAGTGTGATTGCTGAAGAAGAAGATTACAAGAAGATGAAGTGAAAAACGCCAAAATCCCACTCAAAACCATGCAACATAAATTAGTAGTATCTCTTTCTCTCTCATCCACTGTCTACTAGCGTACTAATCAGTGTTGACTGTCGAGTGATATCTTCAACTATGTATTCAGATTATAATAAAACTATATAAATTAATAAGAAATGGTTGATGATGATTTAGCTTTGATTAAGGAGGGTGAGCTACAGGGGTCAAAAAGCAAAATTACTAATTAATTGTTGTGGAATTAGTAATGATAGCATGCATATATATGTTATCTTAAACATCAACATATGAAAATTACTTTAGATAGTTATAATTTCTTCCCAATAAAATAGTTTATACTATGAGATGGTTGTATGATAAGCCAAGAATGACTTAGCTTTTTCTTAGATGAAAAAGTAATTTTTATAATCAACTTGCATATTATTAAGGGATGGAAATAATTAAGAAAAGAGTGAAAATATCTCTTTCGTTCTAGAATTTCACTAGTAGATCAACATTATTGATTTAAGATATTTGAACTTTGTAGGGGAAATAAATGTCCTAGCTAGCTAACTTGCTAATTGTGGTAAAAAGATTATATAGATTATACTATCTTTGTGAATTTAGTTGTTAGAGATAAAATTATGAAAGATGTGTTTCGGACACAGGGAAAGTCACGTTGTGTGAATGAATATATATGGGGGCGTTAACGAGCCGCATCGAGACCAAGTCTGGGTTGCTCGGCTCGTAACACTTTTACTAGAACTCGAGCCGAGTCTCGAGCTTTTTCGAGCTTAATTTTTCTAGTCCAATTTACCTAAAACTCAACTTGAGTTAAAAAATTATATAACATATATTCTATAAAAAGATTTAGACTATTTACTTTGAGTTATTCACAAGTATTGTGCACAATTTAAGTATAACTTTTCATATAATTTCTATAATATGGAAAATAATATAGCTAAAACATATTTCGAACTTGTTCATGAACTTTTCGAGTCGAATTTTGCTATGCTTGGCTCTAAGAAATTTCGAGCTGAGCTGATCAAATAGTTTGCGGGCGAGCTAGGCTCATTAATACTCATAAATATATATAGGATAGGGCCGGGATTTGGAGACCTCAAGTTCCATGGTAATCAATTTCACATGAAGAAATAAGTACCTAGATACTTTTTTTTACTAAACATGAGACCCATGAGATTTCTTTCAGTAGTAAAAAAATGGGTGATGACTTGACAATTGACCTGGAGAATCCTATAAAATTGCCCTTCTTAAAAGAAGAAAGAAGGCATATACTTCATTATTAAGCTTTCTCTTATAGTAGTTGATGCTGGGACCTCAAGCTCCAAATTTGCTCATTACAATCCTGCTGCATTTGTTTTCTTTTTTTAATCTCTATCTCTAATGGGATAATTATTGGAATGTTTCCCACATTGTTGTTCAAACTTGACTCAAATCTTTTTCAAACTTTGGGAAAGTTTCTAGGGGTAAATCTTTTTTTTTTATTTACTTGTTTTCTTATTTGGTTATTTTTCTAACACATCCTTCATTTGGGTGGTACCAAAAAAAAAGTTGATATTGATAATTACACAATTATTATAGTTTTAAAAAAATCGGTGGCTATGTTATGTACTCTATAATATGGTCTAAAAAGGGAGAGAAGAGGAATCTTGAAATTTGCTTTGCTTTAACGAGGACCAAGATAGTACCCTCTCTCTTTTTCTCTCATTCTCTTGTGGGGATGGATGAAAAAACGGATTTAAAAAGAAAGAACTGGGATGCTAAAAATGGGGAAGAATATAAATGGTTAAGAAAAAGGAGGAAAGAGAGATAAGAGGAAACAATGAAAAAATAAAGTGAAGTGTTGTTTTTGATGAATATATTGGTTGCTAAGTTGAATGATGTAAGAGTGAGAATGAAAGTGGAGAAGATAGTGAATTTTACAAAATCAAAGAAGAAGGGCACGGGAGCAAACTCAGGAAGCATACACTTTGGCTAGAGCTGTTCGGCAGGAAAGTAGGGAGGTTAATGTATTCCGCCAGTTTTCCAAATCTCCTTGGATGGAATTAAACATTAGCTTAGCGGAAACTAAATTTTAACATTTATGTATCTGCTGTAATGAAGGGAGGACAACTCCCTATGCTACTTAGTTCTAGATTTGTATTTGATTTAGTTTAATATATTGCCCCCTTTAACCAAAAAAAAGAAGAAGAAGGGCACTGAAACCTAAGTTTTATGTTAAGTTATGTTGTTTGGTTGGTATGTTAAATTTTACTCCATTTTATAATACATGCATCGTTTTCTCTTTTGGATGTTTCAAAATACATGCATCATTTCCTCTTTTGGATGTTTCACAATATGCATGTCTCCTTTTTTTTCAAAACATAATCACATGGCTTTGAATGCAATTAGAACCCTCTCTCTCTTTACCCTTAGTTTGCGTGTCTTATAAAAATAGTGCATGAGTGCATCTATTGTGAGACGGAGGTAGTATTTTTTTTGGCGAGATGGTTTGTTTTTTAAAGCATAGATGGTTCGTATATTGATGCCAACACATGGCCTTAGATTGGCGTGAAAAGTTCTTCTCTTCTAATTCTAATGTTTTTTTTTTTTTTTGGCGACACTTCTAATTCTAATGTTATGTTTATGTATCATACGATGTATTGGTGATATCACAACTAAATCAGCTTCTACTACAAGCTAGCTTGTTAACTTCTTTTATTCTGTTATAAAGGTGCCATGTTGGCAACCTCTTTATTTTTTCTGTAATAAGTATGATGTGCTGGCAGTCTACATACTGGACTATAAATACTGTAATACTTCCTACAGTTAGTTTTTTAATTGAGTATCTTTCCATTTCATAGATATTGTAATAATATGAGTTTTCTCTCTCAATAAAAATCATAAACTGAGTTTCATATTTCTTCTGTCAGAATGTGTGAATGTTTGAAATATAATCAATTTCATTGATTATAACATGGTATCAGATGCTACGTTGCTCGATTCTGTTTTTGAATTCCGCGAAGATTGAAGTATCTTGCTGAGTTTGTGTGCGAAGTTTCCTGAAGTTCTGGTAACGAAATCGCATTTTTTTTTCTTTTCTTTATGGAGAAAATTTGATGCGGTTGATTGATACGATTGTTTAATTGGTTGTTTTCTGGAGATTTCTGTGAAATCAATTGGTTTATTTGTTTTTCTGGTGTAGTTGTGTCAAGATTTTGTGGATTGAATCTTGAAATTTTATTTTTTCTGAAGTTGATTGAGGTATAATTTGTTGAGGTTTTCTGAGGTTGATTGAGGAGTAATTCTTTGAGGTTTTCTTGAGAATTGTTTGATTGAGGTGTAATTCTTTGAGGTTTTCTTGAAGTTTCTGAAGTTTTTTTTTGAGGTTGGAAGTTAGAGTTGATTTGAGGAAGAATGACTACTAGTAATACTGTTGTTGATCCTACTGCTGTACTAGGAAGTGTGTATTACATACATCCTGCAGACAATAGTAACACTAAGCTTGTTAACGAGTTATTCAGTGGCACTGGCTATAATGACTGGAAGAGATCAATTATGTTAGGACTTTCATCAAGAAACAAACTAGGATTTGTTGATGGCAGCTTAGAATGTCCTGCAAAAGAATCGATCCAAAACATGCAACTTGGCACGTATGTAATGACCTTGTGCTTGGATGGCTTCTTTTCTCATTAGAGAAGAATATTGCTAAAAGTGTCCGGGTTTTGTAAGACTGCAAAGGAATTGTGGAAAGACCTAGAAGAAAGGTTTGGTCACACTTCATCTACACAACAATACTCTTTGGAGCAGACTTTATCTGAGCTACACCAGGAGAAATTTGAACCTGTTTCCGAGTTTTTCACCAAGATAAAGGCTGTTTGGGATGAAATAGATAGTGTTGATCCCCTTCCGATATGTTCATGTAACAATTGTTCATGTGCATTGACACAAAAAATGTTAAAATCACAACAGAAGAAGAGACTTTTGATGTTTCTGATGAAATTAAATGATGATTTTGCTATGGTAAGGACCAATGTTCTCATGATGGATCCATTACCAAATATGACCACTGCTTATAGACTTTGCACACAAGAAGAAAGACACAAGGAGGTTAGTAATCTCGTTGTCCAAGAGCAACAATCATTAGCTCTTGCTGCTGATAGGAGAGGTTTTTCAAACAAAGGATACGAGAACACCTAGTTATGACAGAGGTTGTAGTTCCGGTTATCCATCTTCTTTCAAGGGACAATCCGGGAATAATCGAGTCCAAGATGTTATCTGGCAATAAAAGGCAGTCATCTTGGTATTGTGAACATTGTAAAATGCCTGGTCATGGAATTGAAAGATGTTACAAGATTCATGGTTACCCTGCTAGCTGGAATAAAGACAGAAGGAGTGCTAATATGGTTCAAGTTTTTGATGAAAATGATTCACACAGTCAGGAAACACATAATCCTCAGGAAGGTTCTACCACTCTTACTACAGAACAATATAATCAGCTGCTGAGTTTGCTAGACAAACAATCAGGTCATATGTCTGCTGATCACACAGAACCTAGACAAACTAATGCCTTCCTGGCAGGTAAAATTTGTCTTATATCTGCTTTTACTACAGAATGGGTGCTTGACAGTGGTGCAACTGACCACATTTGTCAAGATCTCACAATGTTTGTGTCTTATTCCCCTATTTCTGATGCTGCTGCAACCATCACCATTCCAGATGGTAGCAAAATTGCTATTGCTCATATAGGAACTGTTCAATTGACTGATAGCATAATATTGAAAGATGTTCTTCATGTTCCACACTTTCAATTTAATCTCATTTCTATACACAAGCTGTGTGTCGATATGAGTTGTCAAGTGATATTTAATGCTGATTCTTGTATGATTCAGGGGCCACAGTTGACCCAAGTACAACCTCTTGGTAAGCTCAAACAAGGCTTATATTGTATTGAAGCTACTTTGTCTCACACTACTGGTTCCGCTGCTATTTCCAAGCATGCTGCACATGCTACTATATCTTCTTCTTGTAATCAAATAGCCAAAATGTGGCATTTGAGGTTAGGACATTTTCCCATGAAACAACTTTCTCTAATAAAACCTGACATTGATACTAGGAACATCTTAGATTGTATTTGTCAGCTTTGTCCTATAGCCAAACAAACCAGACTTCCTTTTCCTCACAGCTCCATTAAAACCACTAAGCCATTTCAACTCATCCATGTAGATGTCTGGGGTCCTTACAGTACACATACTCACAATGGTTGTAAATTGTTTCTCACCATTGTAGATGATTTCTCAAGATGTACTTGGATTCATTTCTTGAAATATAAATCTGATGTTGTGAATGTTGTTCAGAATTTTGTGCTTTATGCTGCTACTCAATTTGGTGCATCTGTTCTCACTGTGAGGTCAGACAATGCTAAAGAATTGACTGAGGGTGCTATGTTACAATTTTATAACTCCAAAGGAATTATTTGCCAGAAAAGTTGTGCTTTGAAACTCCACAACAAAATGGAGTTGTGGAGAGAAAGCACGTACACTTGCTTGAAACAAAGAAGGTCTTTGTTCTTTCAATCTAAATTGCCTCCATCTTATTGGGGAGAGTCTATTCTTGCTGCAAAGACATATTATTAACAGACTTCCCCTCGGATCCTTGAATTTTTCTTCTCCTTATTTTAAACTTCATGGACATGCTCCTAACATTGATCATCTTAGAGTGTTTGGATGTCTTTGCTATGTTTCTACTATCAAACAAAACAGATCTAAGTTTGATCCTAGGGCTCAACCCTGTGTTTTTATTGGATATCCACCCAATCAAAAGGCTTATAAAGTTCTTAACCTTCAAACAATGAAAATACAAGTTAGTAGGGATGTGGTTTTCCATGAAAAGCATTTTCCCTATCATTGTTCTTCACATTCTTCTCCAATTCCTTTCTTTCTTCCATCTTCTACTTCCTTTACACCACTTTCCTATTATGATCTTCCCGACATTTTTCATGCCATACCTGATTCACCTGTTTCTACTTCCACATCTTTTCTTTTTTCTCCTACACATTCATTTCCTTCTTCCGTTGACACAGCCTTCTACTAATTCCGCCACAAGCAAAGACTCCTATTACTAGCAGTGCTTCTTCTACTACTAATACTAATATCAATAGCTTTTCATCAATTCCTATTAGAAGGTCTACAAGATCTACTAAAATTCCCGCACACCTTCATGATTTTCAGTTCACTCTTCCCCTTCTAGAAGCTGCTACTATTACACAACATTGGTGTAACCTTGTCAAACTTAGTTCTCCACTGCACAAAGCTTTTCTTTCTTCTATTGAGTCATTACAAGAACCATATTCTTATAAAGTCGCAAGCATCGACCCAAATTGGATCCTTGCTATGAATAAAGAAATAAAAGCCCTTAATGATAATCACACTTGGGATGTTGTTCCATTACCTTCCAACAAGAAACCTATAGGGTGCAAATGGGTATACAAGGTAAAGCTTAAAGCAGATGGCAGTTTAGAAAGATACAAGGCTCGGTTGGTTGCTAAAGGGTTTACACAAAAGTATGGTATTGATTATCAAGAGACCTTTTCTCCTGTTGTTAAAATGGCAACTGTGAGAAGTATACTTGCTGTGGCTGCTTCTAAAGGATGGGACATTTATCAACTTGATGTTAATAATGCCTTTCTTCATGGGGATCTCCATGAGGAAGTGTATATGAAGATGCCTGAAGGGGTTCCTAATCCTCACAATCATGTTTGCAAACTCAAGAAATCTCTTTATGGATTGAAGCAAGCATCAAGGCAATGGTTTGCCAAACTTCTTCATGAGCTTACTCATCTAGGCTTCAAACAGTCCAAGCATGATTATTCTCTCTTCATCAAGAAAACTTCTGGACACATCACCATTGCAGCAGTTTACGTTGATGATATTCTTATTACAGGCACAGATCCTACTTCTATTCACTCTCTTAAAACTCATCTTGATGCAGTTTTTAGTATTAAAGACTTGGGAAAACTTCATTTCTTTCTGGGAATTGAAGTGAATTACACAGCTGATGGTATAGCTCTAACTCAACATAAGTTCACTAAGGAACTTTTACAATTTGCTGGGCATTCTTCTACTAAAGCAGTTGCTACTCCTCTCCCACTCAACTTGAAATTATTGGCTGATGAAGGAGACTTACATCCTGATCCAGAATTGTACAGAAGTATTGTGGGCAAGCTTAACTTCTTGACAAACACTAGACCTGACTTATGTTATACTGTACAAACATTAAGTCAGTTCATGCATACACCTCGCATACCTCACTTCAATGCTCTTCTTCACACTCTACAGTACATTGCTTCTACTCCTAGTCAGGGCATTTTATTGCGAGCCTCGAATCACCCGTCTTTACAAGCCTATACGAGATAGTGATTGGGGTGCTTGTCCTAACTCTAGAAGATCAATTTCTGGTTATGTTCTATTGCTTGGGTCATCTCCTATCAGCTGGAAGAGCAAGAAACAGACTACAGTATCAAAATCTTCTTCAGAGGCAGAGTATAGAGCCATGGCCACTGCTGCCTCAGAGGTCACTTGGCTAGTTTGGCTCCTTGAAGAACTTGGAGTTACTCAGTTAAAACCTGTCTCCTTACATTGTGACAATCAAAGTGCACTACACATTGCACACAATCCTGTGTTTCATGACAGAACAAAACACATAGAAATTGATTGTCATTTTACAAGAGATAAAATCATGGAAGGCTTGCTTGAAGTTCATTATATGCCTACAGCTCAGCAACTTGCAGATGTTTTCACAAAAATTTTACCATCTACTCAGTTCAACAACCTCTTATCCAAGCTTGGCATGCTTCACTCTTTCTCCCTGCCACGCTTGAGGGGGGGTATTGGTGATATCACAACTAAATCAGCTTCTACTACAAGCTAGCTTGTTAACTTCTTTTATTCTGTTATAAAGGTGCCATGTTGGCAACCTCTTTATTTTTTCTGTAATAAGTATGATGTGCTGGCAGTCTACATACTGGACTATAAATACTGTAATACTTCCTACAGTTAGTTTTTTAATTGAGTATCTTTCCATTTCATAGATATTGTAATAATATGAGTTTTCTCTCTCAATAAAAATCATAAACTGAGTTTCATATTTCTTCTGTCAGAATGTGTGAATGTTTGAAATATAATCAATTTCATTGATTATAACACGATGTATGGCAGCTTTCGCTTTTTGTAATTGGTATGTAAAAGCCTAAAAGGTGTTGGTATGAGTATGACTCAGATTTTAGTATCCTAGCTATATGTACTTCTAATAAAGCTCTATATATGCCTATTATTTAGTTGAATTTTTTTGTATCGAAAGGAATATAGTTGAATATTTTGAGACGGTTCTATACTTCTATTTGTATATGATGTTTTTTTTTTTTAGACGGTTCTATACTTCTATTTGTATATGATGTTAAACAATAGCGAAATCATGATTTTTCTATTAGGAATATATGTCTGAATCTATATATCATTTCACTGAGAAATAAAAACTAATGTTTTACCATCAACATTTAATAGATATCCAAAACTGCAAGGAATGTCATAGCCTATGTAAACCCCCCCGTTCTGCCACTGAGGTGTTAACTCTTAGCCTCTTAGGCATGCCTTTGAATAAGAACAATCATGAATAGGGTAATAGATCATATAGATTGATTAAAAATGAATATGAGGGAAGGTGGTAGTAGATAATCCAAAGAGGAGGAAACGGGAAGCAACTTTTACCCTTATTTTGGGGATAATCGTTGCCCTAGGAGACGATGGGTAATCTATATATATCTAAAATAGGTCATGTTGCCATATGTACTCCCCACCCCCACACAATCAAATGACGTATTAAACAATAAATATGTGTGTTTTAAGACTCGACCTCTCATTTGAGATACAAGTGCACTAACTAACTACTCTACAATCTCATGTTGGTCTCTATGGGAAAAAAATATATTTAAAGACAAGATAATTTTCTATTCTTAAGACAATTACATACAAATGTATATATTAATACTCATTAACCTAATGTTAATAATAGCATGTCCTACCCTTTCAGTAATCTTATAATAAAAAAAAGTATTTCAAATTTTTATAACCTCCGTAATTAACACTACTACACTATTTCATTACATCGGTTGTATTCTTACACATCAATCTACGTTAAAAAAAAGATGGTATTATATTTTTTTTATAAGTAATTATATATTTATATATATGTACTCTCTTGAAGCCGATGTTATAATTTACTATGCAACAAATTTAAAAGGGACTGGAAGATCATTTCATTAGCATAATCCAATGCCTATAACTCTTTTTTTTACTTTTATCAAGTGTTTGATTTAAAACTTCAAATTCACATTGATAAATAATTAGGGGCATCGTCCGAGCCAACAACTAGTTATTACCCCAAAACAAAAGTAGCAAATTTTCCATCAATACCTCGTTCCGCTCTACCAATACCTTCCCTGTATCTTAACTTCAATTTGTACTAATCCTACTGGCTACCCGATTGGCACATGATTTAGATATATCGTTTTACCATATTTGAATCGTAGGATTCAGATCGCGACCATAAAAACAATGGATCGCCCGATAACTAACTACTACTACCTCATGAGCAGCTATTAATTTCTTCAAGTAGGACATTTGTGTAAGGAATTGTTAGTTAAATGACTTATGGGATTGATTTGCAGTTATGATAATACATAGTAATTTCTCCGATCCCTTTATTATAAATTGTAACACTTTTGTTTTCGCTCTCA
Organism: Beta lomatogona; assembly: GCA_947646795.1. Lineage (NCBI taxonomy): Eukaryota > Viridiplantae > Streptophyta > Magnoliopsida > Caryophyllales > Amaranthaceae > Beta > Beta lomatogona. Next base: position 13,714 of record CANSNZ010000602.1, on the reverse strand, counting down.
CCAACACGTAATTATTTGACACTCCTTCTCTAAATTATTAATCAGTAAAAATTATAATAACCTAATATATAAAAACAATTTGGATTGAGATGCATGAATCAATATATGATATATAGTTAATACTGATGCAATAGCTAATAATTCTTCCCAAAATCGTAGAATTTATTAGTGTAATATTGTATGTAATTACCAGATTCGCGAGCGTTTGATTGACCACCATTGCTACGATTTGGATTATTGCGGTCACCATTATTTCCACCTTTGTTCTTATTATTCTTGCCTTTATTGCGGCCACCTGAATCATTCTTAGCAGAGGAATTACTTGAACTAGATGACTTAACAACAACCAAGCTAGGCATGATGAGAGGACGAATCAGACCCCTCCTTAGAGCTTTTGAGACGTTGTTCATGAAGCAAAAGCTTGGGACGCAAGTCATCAAAACTTAAAGGAAACGGATTATGTAACAAAGTGGTGATATGATCATAGTCGGAATCATGATCTAGACCAAATAAAGTAAATTGAACCAAATCTTGATTTGAGATATGATACTGAATAGCAACTAAAGATTTAGCAATAACCTTAATCTCACGTAAATAACCATCCATAGTCTGAGAATCTGTCTTTTTAATATGAGAAAGACGATTTCAATTCCATAGAACAGGCCATACTAGCATGCATAAATTGAGTTTGCAAACGATTCCAAATTTCCACAGAAGTGGATAAATCATGAACATCAACAAACACATCACGAAATAACGTGGCAAAAATTCAAGATTTAATTTGTTGATCAACATGTAAATACTCATAGAATTGAGAATTAGGAACTAAAACACCACGTTCATTTAATATATGAGAAGGGGGAATTGAAGCGGTGCCTTCAATCATACCAAGTAATTGATGGGAAAGGAGCAAATAAGTGATTTGAGTTTTCCACAACAAATAATCCTCAGGAGAAGAGAGAGTGACAGTTACCAAGTTATTGAGATTAGGCGCGGAAATCTGCGGAAGAGTAAATACGGGATGCTGAACCGAGGAAGATGAGGCATGGCAGCAGTGGTGGGGTGAAATCCCGGTGGGTATCGCGATGGAGTGCGCAAGAATGATGAGGGAAAATGGGATTGAAAGAAACCCAAAGAAAGCCCAAAAGAGGGCTGCGGTAATCCATCAGCACCAAAGGGAGGCTACGGTAATCCAGCAGCACCAAAGGAGGCCAGCGAGCCATAGGAGAAGCACTAGTAGAATAAATGCTTATTGCTGCGCTGGTATTGCTGTGGTTTTACCCATACGCATCAATATATCACGTAAAAAGAAAGATAAAATATAAAATAAAGATATTGCTGCGGTTTCGGCCTAAAACTGCAGCAATATGATATCAACATAAAAAAATTTGAAAAAAATTAAATATCTGACCATACATATTGCTGCGGTTTTTGTCAAGAACCGCAACAATATATTAAAATAATATTAAAAAATAATATTTTAATATATTGCCGCGGTTCTTCATAAAAACCGCAGCAATATCATTAAAAAAGAATATAAAACCCATCCATTAGGGTTTTTTTTCCCACTATCCCTCTCTCAACCTCACACGCCTCTCCTTTCTTCAGTTCTCTCTCTCATCCATTTGCAAACCCTCAGCCGTTTTTCAAACCGTATCTCTCCTCTCATCCTCTCACCTCTCACCTCTAACCTCTCACATCTTCCCTCTTCGTTCGATGTTCAAACCTCACCAACGTCGTCGTCTCCACCTCTCATGCTCTCACCGATGTCGTCTCCTTCAAACCCTCTCACCAACGTCGTCTTCTTCGTCATTCACCAAGTCGTTCGCTCGTTCGTCGTTCGCGGTCATCGGTCGTCGTTCGCGGTCGTCGATCCTCGTTCGCGGTCGTCTCCTTCGTGTCGTCTGTCATCGTTCACTCTAGTTTCAAGATCTGTTTTGTTGTTTACCTTTTTTCTTTATTTTTTTTATTTTTTTATTAATTTTGTACTTCTGTTTTGTTTGTACTTCTGTTTTGTTTTTTAAAAATTTTCGGCTCGCCGGCATCAAATCTCGAGATTTTGTATTTGATTAATGACAAAACATGCCTGAAACTAAAGAGATTTTGTCTCTCCATTGGCACATTTGTACTTCTGTATTAATGGAAAGTAATACAAATAATTACATGCCTGAAATTTTCAATGGAATTAATGACAAATGCACAAATACACTCGAATAATGAATTTTGCACTCGAATTAATGAATTTTCACTCAGATTAATGAGAATTGCACAAAATTTTTTTTTTTTTTTACCTACACCTGTACCATTGCTGCGGTTTTTGATAAAAACTGCAGCAATATGCTTATTATTTACTCCCTCCGTCCCAGAAAGATCTGAACACTTGTTGGGACACGTAGTTTAAGGTGATAAGTTGTGGTGTGGTTATCAAATGTTATTTTATTTAAAAAGTAGATGTGATAGGAGTTGGTGGGGTGTTTTTTATTAGAGGAGAGAGAAAGTTGGGTAACTTTTTATTGATAAAAGGTAGAGTGTGGGCCAAAGATGTGTAAAAGAAATAATATATTAATGGTGGGACCATGCCAAGAATGGAAGTGTTCAAACTAATTTGGGACAAACATAAGAGGAAAGTGTTCAGACTATTCTGGGACGGAGGTAGTAATATAAAATAGATTATATTGCTGTGGTTTTATCATAAAACCGCAGCAATATACTGAATTATTCTAATATAAAATGAATATATTAATTATCTATTGCTACGCCCTTAATTGCTGCGTGGCCAAAACCGCCGCAATATGCCAATTAATAACCGCAGCAATAAGCATTTATTCTACTAGTGAAGGCTGGCGCACGGAGACCATGCCCTGTTGACGGCGGCACGCTGACAGCCGGAGCAGCGGAAGATGTGACGGCAGTGATGGTGGTCGTGGTCAACGCGGAGGAGGTAAAATCCATGGCGTATGAAAGACCGAATAAGGCATGCGAAGGAATCATGAAAAAAAAAAATTAAAGAAACCTAGCACTAGTAGAATAATTGCTTATTGCTGATGTGGTATTGCTGCGATTTTACCCATACGCAGCAATATATCACTTAAAAAGAAAAGGTAAAATATAAAATAAAGATATTGCTGCGGTTTCGGCCAAAAACCGCAGCAATATGGTTTCAACGGAAAATTTTTGAAAAAAAATTGACTTTTTGACCATATATATTGCTGCGGTTTCTTTCAAAAACCGCAAAGAATATATTAAAATAATATTAAAAAAATAACATTTTAATATATTGTTGCGGTTCTTTGTGAGAACCGCAAAGAATATATTATTTGAACGTAACAAAAGCCGCTAGGGTTTGGAGTCTTGGACTTCAGCCGTTTTCCTCCTTCAAATCTTCTCTCTCCTCTTTCCACATTTCACTCCTTTCTCTCTCCCGCCTTCAAACTCCTCTTCGACCTCCTTCGCCGACCAACTCACGACGCTTCTCTCTCTCCTCTCATCCTCTCATCTCGTCTCGTCTTCATCGTCTCGCCGGTCTTCTCTCATCATCTCGCCGATTGTCATCATCTCGTCGGTCTTCATCATCTCGTTGGTCCTTTGTCGCTGCTCTCCGTCGAACAAAGACCGCCGCACCGACTCCACCCGGCTTCGCACGCCGCTCGACTCCACAAAGACCGCCGCAAAGATCTCTTCGGTCTCATCATCTCGCCGGTAAGTTTCAGCTCTTTGTAAGTTCTTTTCGTTTTTTTTTTTTTCGGATCTGAAATTACTTGATGGATTTTTTACATTTTATTTTCATTTTTGTTTTTTTTTTCAGATCTGAGGTTGTGATATTGTTATTGGTGGTGCTCTTAAGTCAGATGGAAGTTTCAGCAATATGAAATTTTTCGTTTTTTTTTTTTCGTTTTTTTTCGGATCCGAGGCTACTTGATGGTATTTTAGTTTTTGGATTTTCTATATTTTATTTTCATTTTTGTTGTTATATTTTTTTTTATCCTATGTTACTTGGTTCTTAATTCTAGTCGGTGCAGCTCCTATGACCAGCGAGTTTTTTGACGAGAAATATATGATTTTTTAAAAAAAAAAGTAACCTATTGCTTCTGTTGTTTGGTAAAAACAACAGCAATAGACTAACCTATTGCTGCGGTTTTTACCAAACAACAGCAGCAATAGGTTGCTTTTTAATTACTACCTCCGTCCCAGAATAGTCTGAACACTATCCTTTTATGTTTGTCCCAAATTAGTTTGAACACTTCCATTCTTGGCATGGTCCCACCATTAATATACTATTTCTTTTACACATCTTTAGCCCACACTCTACCTTTTATCAATAAAAAGTTACCCAACTTTCTCTCTTCTTTAATAAAAAAATACCCCACCAACTCCTATCACATCTACTTTTTAAATAAAATAACATTTGATAAGCACACCACAACTTATCACCTTAAACTATGTGTCCCAACAAGTGTTCAGATCTTTCTGGGACAGAGGGAGTATTTTTTTATTAAAAACATACATATTGCTGCGGTTTTGGATAGGAACCGCAGCAATTGGTTGCCCTATTGCTGCGGTTAAAAACCGCAGCAATAGGTAATTACCTATTGCTGCGCCCTTAATTGCTGCGCGGCAAAAACCGCCGCAATAGGCCACTTAATGACAGCAGCAATAAGAAATTATTCTACTAGTGTAGGGCTGTGACACCATGTACAAGTATTGAGAATGAATTGTGTTAACCTGGATTGGTTAACCCTGGCATTATATGTGTGTGTGTGTGTGTGTGTGTGTGTGTGTGTGTGTGTGTGTGTGTGTGTGTGTGTGTGTGTGTGTGTTACGGATCTAATACTATTAAAAGACCTTTCTATCCTTTTACATACAATACAATTCATTCTCAATACTTGTACATAATAACCTTAAAAGTCACAACCTAGAAAATACAGGGAACACAAAGTTGTATGTTCAACTAGGAATGATAATAATAATAAATCGTACTCCCTCCATTTCTCTAAAAAAAAGTCTATCTTCAATCCCGTTTATAATTGTATCACTATTTATGCAACTCATTTGTATTGATTCGTGTGGATTATAGATCTTTTTATTTCTTTTTTTGAAAAAAGAATTTGGATTTAACTTGATTATGTGGATTAATAATATTAAGTAGAGGTAATCATGGGTCGGGCTTAGGCAAAAAAAAGTGGCTCGTTTCGGGTAAAATTCCCGCTCCAAAACCGGCTAATACGGGCCTGACCAAACATGCTCTTCTGGCCATTTTGGGTCGGGTCAAATTTTAGCCTAATTTTTCATATTTAAGTTACCAGTGGCCTGGTTTTTTGCGCAAAAAATCGGGTCGGGCCCGAACCACGGGGAGAAAAAATCATGCCTAAAACCCGCCCATTTTCGGACCGGGCCCATGTTGATCACCTCTAATATTAAGTGGCAACATAGATTAATACAAAAAAGTGGGACATAAGATTTGCAGTCTCATTCTTTTTTGTTCTTTATATTTGAAATTTTTAATGAGACAAATAGTTAAAGCAGGAATAATAACAAATGGAGTATAATATAAAATATTTTACTAACCTATGCCACAAGGCATAGGTTAAGAACATCAAAAATCCTATATAAGATGTCATTATACAAAAAGTTTTTAGTTCAAAATCCAATTAAATTATAAAAATCTAAGATGATTATCTCTATCTACATTATCTACCTTTATTTATTATCACCAAATAAAATTCTTGTTGTATTATTATATATATTTATAAAGAAATCTTGAAATTCTTAATCTATGCCTTGTGGAAAAGGTTAGAAAAATCCAATATATATTGGACTTATCATTAACTCATTTTAGAGTTTCTTGTTTTCCATGTGGTAACTTTTCTCTTGGGCCCATATGATGGTCTATTATATCTTGTGACTTCTTTCATAAAAGTATGTTAAGGGAGATAGAGATTTATTGGAATTCGGGTCTTTTGTCCCATATTTTGTTATCGATTGTGTGCCACTTATTCTCATTAGTTGATTATAATGTGAATTAAAATTTTATTTAGAAATTGGGGGGCAATAGTGATATAACCAAACAATAAAATAAAGTAAACTTGTGGGACAAGATAGGGTCTAGTGAAAATTATTGTTAAACTGAAAATAGGGGTACACGAAAGGAAAATTGATATTTTTTCCGTTCTTGTTTTAATTCTTACGTTTCTTTAATTATTTGGAAGTTTCACATTAATTGAAATGTTTCTTTATTTAATTTGGTAATATCTTCTCTCATTTCTCTCCTACCACATGGGCCCTACTCTTCATCTATTTCTATCTCTCTCCTTTTCACATTACTTTACTTTTTTAAATAATGTGCCAAGGAAAGTAATGTTGCAATTAAAAAGAACCTAAAATGTACATTTTAAAACTATTTTTTTTAAAAAGAGGTACATGAGGTACTAGTGGATCCCTATCTCAGGGAAATGTCCGCTAGGAACCTAAAACTAGTGGAATCCCTATCTTAGGGAGAGACCACTAGATAACTAATGTACAAGAAAAAACAAAAGAAAAGTAAAACTAAAAACTAGTTCTAGCTTCTCAAGGAAGCTTTACAAGTAAACTTCTCAAAGAAGCAGCTACCACGCAGCGGTGGAGGAGGCAGTATCGGTGGTAGGATGAACCACACACTTCAGCTTCAAAACGCCAAATCTGGAACACCAAGCTGTTGTCCGGGCCATTTTGGCGGCGGTGACTATGGGGGACTGACCATCAAACCACCAAACACATCACCGACAAGAACAGGAATGAGGCGGTGGTGGCGGTAAACCAAGCCGGAGCAAGCCGTCAGCGGTGGAGCTTAACCGACAGCTGCCGGGGTCGAAGTCGATGAAGAAACATCGACTAGGGCAGCACTCATCCTCGTGGCGGCGAGATCACCTCACCGACGAAGAGAGAGAGTCAAAAAAATTTCAGGTCTGAAAATTTTCAAGATCTTGACAAAAAAAACTTGAGATGGGCGGCAAGAATTCAGGGTTTGCGGTGCGACGACCATCAAACCACCACCTCAGCACCGACAAGAGAAGCGACGAGGCGGAGAGCCCTTCTCTCTAGATTGCTCTATTGGCCATCGATATACATTTTAAAACTATTAGCCGTTGGCTGGCTAGTCTTTTGTTGGAAAAATGTGTTCCTATGATTTGTAGATTGAAATTACTTTTAAGCTGAAGTTTTTCGTAAAAATTGTGAATATTAACAATGTGTAGCTACTAGGTTTTGAACACATTACCTTTGAAATGAAATGTGAGAGTTTAACCACTGATATACTACAATTTCATTGTTTAATGTTTCAAAGAAAACATAATAAAATCTTATAATTATATGTAACTATAAAAGACATAGCGACACAAATTTTTTGATCTCTAACGCTTTTATTAAAGTGACAACACTCACTTACCCCAATTCCATTGAAATTGTTATTTTTATCCCTAATACCTTAGAAGTTTTTTTTTTCAAAACAACTTACCACGCCATAACGTCTATTTTTCAATTTCGCAATGTATTTAAAATTACAAAAAAGCCTAATAAAATCAATTATGAAAGTTATGAATCATAATATATTTGATAATTTAACTGACCGGGCATCGCCCGGCCAAAATACTAGTAAGACTTTAATTTGCGTATGGCTCAAATCATTTATTCGATAAAAACAAATTTAAATGTGAGTGGATCATCTTTCATAAGAAACATATTTTCATATAAATTAAAACAGCAAAGCTGTTTATCCATATGCATATCCCAGTGTTATGCCGATTACATTTTGCCGACAAAAAATTGCACAGACCATAGGGCATAGTAAGCCAGCCCTAATTGGAAAAACATTAGGGGCCGGGTTAGATAGTAGTGTACTACATGAGGTTGAAAACATGCTAGCTAAGCTAGTGATGCTGACATGTACTATTAAGATAATAAGACCTCATGTTAATAGTACTAATACCACTAAAATAATATAATTCCTCTGTCATATTGTTTATTAATTGATTACTAATATACTGCATCATTTACTTCAAAAAAATAACATCTTTATTTTGTATTACTCACCTGGTACCTATAATTGTTGGGGGATTTGTTAGGGCCAGGGCAAGAAGAAAGGTAAACAGTATAATATGTGTTGGAACATTTATAGTAGTAATGGGTTTTATAAGTTCATATGGTATTATACTAAAAGAGGAGCAGGTCTAGTATGCAAAGATTAGAGGAAGCGAAGTTACACGCGAAACAAACAAGTGGAACAGAAAGGCTTCGCGGGTCGCGAATTGAAGGATGTCGCGGGTCGCGACTGGGCCATCACCGGTCGCGACCGTGGCGTCGTCGTGGCTCGCAATCCGTATCGCGGCTCGCGACGTGCTTACTTGTTCGGAGCGTGAAATTTTGATTGAACGGTTTATATCCGTTGTATTGTGTACGTTATCCTTTTAATAATGTTTGGGAATTTAATCAGAGGATTAAAAGGATATTTAGGCAATAACTACTCTAATCTAAGAAGGTAATATAAATACTACCTTTGCCATTCATATGAGGGGTCGAAAAAAATCAGTTTTCATATATCACAAAACTTGCTTTGCTTTAGAGAAACTTCTATATTTTCTCTCTAGTGTTATTCACAAACAACAAGCACAAAAGTTCTTGTTGGTTAACTTAGAAGGTCATCTTGTGAATTGTTTTCTCCATTGTATCTCATTAGTTATTTCGTGTTAACCCGTTGATCCTAAAGGGGCGAAATTAAACTAATAGAAAAACGTAGTTTCCGTGCCTTGGAGTGGTATATCCGGTTCCCTTGTTGATCATACATATAACAATATAAGTATAGCGAAATTTCATCTTGAAACCATTTGGTAATTGTGGAATTAACCCACTATATACTAGCTAGTTAATCTCACCTTTAAGTACTCCAAGTCTCCAACTAACCCCTAGAAGAACTAGAACCCGCCCCCACCAAGCTACGCCGATGTACTCATGTCCAAACGCATTTCTGCTCGACATTCACATGTTAATATGGTCCACCATTGTGCGCATTTGAGAAGGTATATCATACAAGTTCAAATGATGTTTTGTCCTAAAACCACTTGTTAATATAATACATGTCCAATTAAATACTAGCTAGTTAATTACTAAACCTTCCGACCATTCATAATATGTGGCCATATTTCAGCTATGTAAACAGGTATTTTTACCGAACAATCCATATGATCAACTAGCTTTATTATCAGTTGACCTGGGTGATTATTTAATTGACTTTTAACTTTTTTCATATGCTCAAACAACCAAAAAAGTGTTTGAAGATATGTGTTTATACTTTTCAACCAAAAGCTGATTTTAAAAGCTTTTTTCGTTGAGTTTGGCTTTTGTCACAGCCAACGCTAACATCTGATTTAACAACATATAGTCAAACAACCAAGAAAAATAGCTAGTCATCAATTATATCAACCAATTAAAATAGTCAACAACCAACACCCAACAAACAACTAATTGTGAAATACCCCTTATCAATTTCAACATATATACAATGGTATGACCTCCTCCTCATTTCAATAATGTTGCTTAAAACGTAACCTCAAATTAGCCGTAATAATTTTTGATTCAGTCTATCTGTGTTAGAGTTATCAACGAAACAATAATGCAAAAGTGGTATAGCTACAGTTTTTGTGAGATTGATCACACAATGTGGATGAATGCATGATTGAGGGATACGTAAATATCTTTGCAAGGATAAGTAGGAAAAAGGAGCTGAATCACTGAATGCATGCATATATCTTTAAGTAGCTTCCTTCAACCTGTGTTTTAAACGTCATCATGCATAAATATATCTCAGAGGGCAACATCAGGTTTATAATTTCCACACGTACACCACACTCCCCCCCTCCCCCTTTTCAGTGGTCCATTCAAAGGTTATGTAAGCCATTAATTCGAAATGAGGTTATTATTGTTCCATGCATTCGATTTTATGAGTACTTATCGAAATTATTTATAACCTTTTGAGTCTTAATTATTATACAACAATGACCCGAATCCTTTTGTATTACAATGTGTTTGACTAGCAGAGATACATGGAGAGGAAGAGATGAACTGAAAAATAAAGGTAAAAGGGAAGGAAGAGGAGGAAAAAGAAAACTGAAACGGTTTAGGTTTGTCATCTAAAATTTTTCAACTTTGAAAGAGTTTGCTTGTTTACATGCCGCAATATATAAGTTTGAACAAGTTTAGATAAGTTTAGGGGCGGTAATAAGTTCAAATAAATTAAATTAAGTTCGAGTTAAGGCTAATTATTTCATATACCTAGTTAAGCTCAAGGCCGATAAGGTATATCCAATCAGTTTAATTAATTCACAACTACAATAACTTCTAGATAAAAAGAAAAGTTTCAGCAATAAATTTAGATTAATTAAGTTTTAGGCTAACAAGTTCAGATAAATTAAAATAAATTTTAATATGTGCCAATTATATATGTAGAGAAAACGCACTCATTGTGGTTTAATTTCTATCTATGTAATTTTTTAGAGTTAGAAAATTGTAGAGCATACTAGTATAAAGCAACGGATTTTACTCCGTAACAAAGTGCAAATTTGTATTAAGGGTAGTCTAGCCTATATGTTTTTTTTTTTGGAGGATTCCACATAGACGATTTGCTCAATTTGAGGGATTTTGGGTCGTAAATGTTATCTGACAGCAATACCATACTCTTACTCACTTATCCAAAAGATACGACAAATAAAGGTACTAATAACTCAAGTACTATGTTGATATATTCGTTCCACAGAGATTTCCAGTTACAGTAGATAATATACCAAGGATATTGAAGAAGAAAGAGTTTCTATGTATATCAATGTCTCCATTAGCTTATTGGAGATAAAAAGAGTGAGCCATGTCATCGTCAATAATAGAGTCAAGTGAATCTAATATGGTGGTGTAAGTATAGGTAAATGGATAAAACAATTTTTGTCCAAAGAAAAAACAAAAAAAAAGGTGCATAAATTCTTAATGATTTGAATGAAAAAGGAAAGCGAACAATACCTTGTGGAACAGATTAGAGATTAGTGTCCAATGACCAACACATTGAGGTGCATTGTTATTAGTTAATGCAAACAATTCATATGCATAAACTAGAACAATTACTCCACTAATTTACAATAACAGTTATCAGATTTTTGGCTTCACCAGAACAATCGTCGAACTGCGACGCTCTCCTTAATCGGCGACTCTCTATCAGTTTTATTTGCTTTTGTTTGTTAGGGCATGTACGAGCTCTTAAAGCTCATTTAGTTCTTACTTTGTTTTCAGTTTGTTTGTATTAGTGATAAGATGTACTCCGTTGTTTCATTAATGTACGTTTTCTCGATGCCAAAAAAAAAAAAATTACAATAACTTCAATGAGTATAGTTTGATCTTCAAAAGTATCAAAAAATGAAGTTGTAAGGCATAGTCAACAGAATAATATGCTAGCTACTTCTATAATATAGTAGTACTAAACTTTGTCCTTTGATATTCTTTCCTTTTGTATGTGGGGAGCAATTGTTTGTTCTTTAAGTTCATTCAAAACTTTGGGAAAAATTAAGGGTTATTTTTGTTTTTATTCAACTTCCCTTCTTCATTCTACTTTTCACTTTGCAAATTTTTTTGCGTTTGCTTTAATTATTTGAAGACTCCTTGGGCTTGCTTTAATTTTATAAAAGCAAAATTGTGTCCTGACTCCTGTGTAATGTGGGGCTAGTCTTTGGTCATAAAATGCATAGAACTTTGCAGCATAAAAACATATTCCTACTCAGTAAGTAACAATGTAGTATAGACTATAATATATACTTCCAGTAAGTTATTTAATTAATTACTGACCAATATCTTTGCTTATAATCACTGAAAAGATAAAAGGTGACCAAAACATTATTATATTCTACAGATTAAATGAACTTCAAATTTTCATAATAACTTTGTAATAATGTGCTCTTCGATTACGTGAGATCGATGATCCCACCCATACTAGCCAATGGGGGGCATATCAAGACACTCATCATAATCTCTCACTTTCTCTTATGAGAGAGTAAAACAATCCCTCTTCCCTTCCCCAACCATATATCTTTATTATATAAGTGAAGGGGAGGAAGATGGTGTCCCGTCACAAAAAAGTCTGATATATCCTTAATGAATTTAATTGCCATATATATTAAATAATCTTTTATTCTTCCTATTTGCCATATATATTGAACAAGTTGGCAATGGAAATGAATTGAAATTTTAATTAAATATTATTAAGCACAATGATTTCCTCTTCTTGCATATGTGTGAAAAACTCTGATGATCCTGTAAAAAAAAACTCTAATGAAAAATTAAATTTGCAATATAACTTGATTAACACAATCAGAAGAAAAAAAAAACTTGAATTTCATATTAATAATTATACTGATAATATTCTAAAACCTAAATGTTGATTATTATTCAGTAAACTCTATTATATAAATCAAACTCTTCCAATTTATTAATATTCAACGATTGAACCTGATACACAAATTCTTCCACTTTATTTGAGCACAAGCTTTATTTCTTCTGCTTTATATTTCCTTCTCTCAATACTATATTTGAATAATGATGAACAAATAACTAAAAAAAACCAACGAAACATTGATTTAAGAAAAACATAAAAAAAATTACAAATGTCTGTTTGAATCAAAAAAATTGTAACACCGATGAATAACTAATTGAGAAGAAAAAAAAATGCTAATATGACACGCACGCATAGCGTGCAAAAAATACTAGTTTTGTATTAAAGCAAGGGATATCAGTTGACATTTCAGATTATTATGAAGTATTATTTTATATCTATATTGGACTTCTAAAAATAAAATATTGATTACAGATTTTAAAACTCCTATTTATCTCTTCTAAAAACTGTAATAAACTAAAACCCCAAAACCAAAATCCTGGACCGGCCTCTATAGCATCATCATCAACTCTTTTTTTTCAAGCTCATGCATCACAAGCACAACTAACAGTAGCACTAACAAAGCTAGCTACTAGTACACAACACAATTATGTTGACAGTTCAAAGCATCACTGTTCACTAATAAGCTTCGAGGTTAAGGAAGTAATAGTTAATATTAAAATGTAAAAGGGAAAGGAAAACAAAAAACCCTAATTTTTTTATAGTAAAACAAAAAGAAAGAGAGAACAAATTAAAAGGGCAAAACATATCCTCAAAATCCCTTCACTAGCTAGCAAATTAGCTTTCTTCTTCTTCTCTCTTTTCTTTTCTTTTTTTCCTTATATATCCTCTCCTATCCCTTTCAGATATTTCTCTTTATCTTTCTCTAAATCCTCTCTGTTTGGTGGTGTTATATGATCTTCTCATACACTTTGATTCTCCACCATATCATCAAAGAACCAACCTTCTTCTTCTATCAACCTTTATAAAAGAAATAAAGAACCAAAAAAAGAAAAGGAAGAGAAAGAAAGAATTAAAGGTATCAAAAATAATACCTAAATAAAAAGAGACACTATGGTTTTCTCTTCAGTTTTACTCTATTTAGATCCACCCCATTGGCAACAGGTAATGGATTTATTTCCCTCTTCATCATATTTTAGCTTCTATCTCAAGAAGGCAAAATAAATAAAATTTTAAATTAAGTTGATGAGATATTATTATTCCCAATTTATTATTCTTCTTCTTATGATGTATATTATCTTTTATTTTTTGAATATACTT